>CM052138.1:12854892-12980065 GCA_028454255.1 Halictus ligatus | reverse complement strand
GGTTACGGTTTCAAATTGATCTACGCGCCGGCTCGGAAATGTTTATTCTGTTGTGAAATCGCTTCTTGTAATTTGTCTCCGCTGTTTTGTCTTGCAAATTGTGTTAACGAAAGATCACAGTCTTGACTGTGCAGAATCGGCTGAGAACAGTTGTTAACTGTGTGTATTTTTAAACACGAGTACAAATCTATAAATGGAATATCTTCTTTTTGCGAAATGAAGAAGATTGAAAGATATTTTCTAGTCTGCAAGTATTACACAAATTTAAACAGTATACTCATATTTAATCGTACTGCTTATACCGTTAACGATGAACAAACTTCTGGTACAACAAACAGACAAGACGAAGAAATTTACTGTTTCGGATTTACGCGATTTCATTTTTTATTTAGGATAAAGATGTGCAAATAATTCTAAAATCGCGTAAATTCTTGCAAGGAATCGTCGAATATGGCGCGAATATTTGCCTAACTGTCGCAATCACGAAGTACCGGAGTCGTAATTTAGCCAGTTTCGTAGGACTCAAGCAGAACAAAGCAAAGTAGACCGTAACTGAATGCCAGCGAACTAAGTAGAGTAATATTTCGAGGGAGCAGACAGCAATGGTCCTTACCTTGGAAAATACAGTTGACTCGAGGGCAGAATGACGGCGTAAGGTCAGTTCCTTATAAAAAGAATGCGACACGGTCGGTTTAAAGCCAGACAAGTAGAGCACCCCAGTTCTAGGCGGCCCAAGTAGAGTAACTATGTCCCTGGTCAGACAAATAGAGTAGACCCTGTTCGAGTAAACGTAGAATGAAACTCGCTGGTAATCGGACAGCGTAACTTTCCTAATTAAGTCGGAATGGTGTGCCCCGTCAGTCCAGAAATTGCCTTGCAACAAAACAAACGTTACACTTCTTACAACACACGCATTGGGTTGCTGAAATGAAATGTCCGAATTTGTGACTACATTTTTATGAAACTCGATGTAGTTTTCACTGTTTCGCATTGTCCCGTCTTCGAACAGTTGACAACAGTCGAACAGTCTTATTCTTATTCCAAATTTTATATTCGTAAAAATATAAAATCTCATTCGTTCGTCAAAAATTTTCTACAAAACAGATTTCTAAATCTGATTCGTCCAAGCTTCTACTCGCGCGAAACTGTTTTCCCCCGGAACGATTAAGCGACCAAACTTGAAGTAAAATCGGACATTCCTGACGTGACGGCCTAGCGGCAGACAACTTCCCCTGGCCGGATAAGTAGACTTCCTTGTAAACTGCCGATGCTAACAACTTTCCGAACGGCACGCGCCGCTGGTAATGTCCCCGGGGGATTCTGCGTCGGAGAATGGTAGCACGCAACGGAAGATCCGCCCTAAGCAACCCAAGCACCGTTTCCCTTTTCCCATCATCTCGACACGAGTACCCAGAAGAGTATGCTGACTTGGGCGTGTAGCGAATTGAGATTAACACTGGTGTATCGTATTGTGTGCGCTAACAGACCTGAAACGAGCGAGCCCAGTGGTACCGGAGCTGACCACTGGAGGACTTCTACTAAATTCTTCTCGACGTGTGCCTCATGGAGGTGGGACCTCCGTGGCCTCCATGACGTCCATCGAGGATGATCCTCGTATTGTCGGTGGTAAGTCCGAGTAACTAGTATGCCTGAAACGTTTGACGATGACATCACAGATTGATTTGGGTCGCTTCGCTTCACGCTGTATCTATTATCTCTTGGCCAGTCTCTATTTTATTTTAACCTCCCGCCCCCCCCCCCCCTACTTCTTCTTCTTCTTCATCATCTTCTTCACCGATCTCACGCACAGACAAATCTACACGGATCTGCAGAGACAGTTAGGACACACACGCTTCTTCTATTGTCTTCACACTCACCTCTCTATCTCTATACATCTCTCTTTTTCTCTCTCTCTTTTTCTTTCTTTCTCTGTCAGTTACTTCTGCTCCGTATCGCGGCGCTGGATCGTCGCATGTAGCGTGTCGGAGTACAGTTGTTGTCTGCAATGCTTTTAGGGTATCACTGGGACTGCTCAGACTGGGTCAGGCCAAGTCAAAACCCCCTACCTAACATCACGGAGGTACCCGGAAGCGAAGTTCCAGACTCGTCCAGCTTCCACAGCAATGAGAGTAACGAATCAAACACTCATCAGCTACCGTCAGGTGAGTAACCGTGGCGTGCACGTTGCTTTCACTCGCACCTGCGCAATTAACCACGGGCTATCGTCGCTCTGACTCTCACTCTTATATCGCTCCGCGTTTAGTCCTTGCAAGTCGGAACCTCCGCCCCGAGGACAAGATCTTTCTCGTGACAATTCTAACTTGATAATACGTCCCATTGTATTCGCTTCATCGCCACACGTTGATAAGAACGTCAGCGTTTACACAGGATGTCCCGTTATTCGACGTGTGATATTCTCTGGAAAAGTCAGTCGAAGATGCACTACAAAATCTTTTTGTATGGCAGTTCTCTTTGTATGTCAGTTCTCAGGAACGAACGAGGTCGAAAATTCGTAAGGCGATTTAAAACCAAAAACCTTGAACAAACATTTTAAACCGCGCCAAGTCGTTCCACGTCTGTCCATGACTTGCCGTTTCCACTTCCGCTAGACCGAACTAGCTGTGTGTATGTTGAAGCAAGCGTGCTCAACGCATATTAGAACTAGATTTTAGTTTTTTAAAACAAAGTCTCGTAGGAAGTGTTTTATTCCACGCTTACGACTTAGTTTTATATGCCCGGTTGCACCACGAATACTAGGAAAACCCTGTACGAATTTTGAAGTATTCTTTTCTGGTTTTAACTGTCGACAAGCGTGCTCAACGCATATTAGAACTAGATTTTATTTTTTTAAAACAAAGTCTCGTAGGAAGTGTTTTATTCCACGCTTACGACTTAGTTTTATATGCCCGGTTGCACCACGAATACTAGGAAAACCCTGTACGAATTTTGAAGTATTCTTTTCTGGTTTTAACTGTCGACTATTAGGGGCTAATACTTCGGTACTATAACGAAGACTAAACAAGGAACAGACACGTATAGAATATTCTAACACATAGCGATAAAGTGATGTCAATATGGCGTACAATGAGTCTGCTGGGTTCTAACAGAAAATCTTAACAGAAGTGGTAATAATATACTGATATTCGGGTGTGACACTTATCCTACACTTACAGTGCTAAGCGCTTTGTATATAATTAACAAAATTACACGCCTACTATCACTTTTATCGCAGCTTTCTCTTGAGTCGCAATTTCTTCTGCTTTCTAGCATAACGCGCTCACGATTGCTTCATGCAAAATATAAAAATACTATGCACTTAGTACCTATGTGTCTACATATGTACCTTGTTGAGTAGCATTTAATATTAACATGTTCGCCATCACGTTCACATGAAGAGATTCTCGCAAAAATGATCAATAATTGCTCATTTGGTAAACTTCAGACTAATTCGAAAAGAATTGCAAAATATTTAGAGGGTTCTTAGGAAGCACAGAAAATGTCCGTTTAATAGAAACAATTTATTCGACATTATATTGAAAAAATTCTAGACTATCATTTCTCCTCCCGAGCATCAACTTTCAATTATTTCCGGTTCTCTCGTTTATCTGGCAGAAAATTCTGCAATTCAAACGGTATCGTGATATCTCCAATTAACTAAAAGCATAGTCAATTTCAACGTAAATTCTGGTATGTCTCGCTCAAAAGAATTCTCATTACGATTTAATTATGCCGGTCTACTATGGCCAATTAAACTCCAATTGAGCAAACATCTGCTACTTTTACCATATTACGAGGACCGTTAAATATTTTCCCGAGATATCTCGCAACGAAACTGATTGAAGCAATTACACGTACGAATACGCATACTACAAAACTTTGATGCTCCGCTGCGATTACCGCGAATAGTCGTAATAATTACTGGCGGCAACTTCCGGTATCGTTGCGAGCCGACGATACGATGCCCGGTGATCAGCGATTGGCGAACGTGTGCCCTAAAAAATAAATAAAAATCTGTTGTTGTACGGCTCGATCGATTTTCAGTGCACGGCCCTGTAGACCCGGCCAGGGACATCGAGACCTTGAACGAGGACCAGGAGTCGGAGTACGTCGGCGACTCGGAATGCGGGACCGAGTTCTCGGAGCAGTACCATTGCCCGGAGACGCAACGGCTGAACCCGTTGGACAGCGGCGGCGAGGGCGAGTACAAGTACAAGGGTTCCGAGAGCTATCTCCGTCATCCGAACTCGTACCTGCCGCACTACAACATCCACACGGACACGGAGAACGAGACGAACCCGCTGAACGGCCGACTGAGCACCCTAGAATCGGACGAGGAGGAGGACGACGTAGTGCCTTATGGTTTCCCGAGCACGCGACGGAACCGATGCCACAAGGGGGACGAGGCCGACGAGATCGGCTCGGTGATCACCACGCTGGAGGAGAGGAACTCGTTGCTGGGCGGCGCGACCAGCAACAGCGACCTGTCGACGAACCTCTGCGAGATCGACGACTCCGAGTACGAGATCGCCGAGCAGAAGAGCAACGGCCGACTATGGTTGTCCGGGAACGGTATCACCCAGACCTCGGTGTGACAAACGGCGCTGACACCGTTCCGCGACCGGATGAACGTGATCGTGTTCTTCTGTGCTTCTTGAGGAAGACTTCGAGTGCGAACACTTGTGAATAATAATTATTCGACTATTCTGATCGGTTTTTTCTTTTTTTTTTTTTTTGTACATACACACTTACATGCAAACACACAGAGACACGGAGACACACGTACATACATACATTGTCAGCGTAGATAGAGCGAGAAACGAATCAGAGCGTACGAGCGACGGATGTGTACAGAGGCAGCTACGGTTTAAGATAGCCAAGGTGTGCACCGGCATACTGAAACGGGGAAAACCTGCATCCGGTTCGCTTCGGGTTTTTCGGTAAAACGATGCTCGCAGTAATCTTCGCTTGAAGGCGGTTTTAATTTGTTCTGACGAAATCTCTCGAAGACGACTTTAATCGGTTTAGTTTTTACGCTTTCAACCCTCGTCTGTGTCTCAACACGTTTTCTCCTTGTTGGTAACGTAGACTTCCTGTTCTGAAAGTCAGGAGAACATTTTGATAAAACGTGCATCTTTGATTGCAAACGTCTTTAATTTGTTCAACGTTTCAACCTTCGTCTATATCCAGCTTTGAAGCGTTTTCCATGATTCTATACAAAATAGCAGATTTCATTCTATGCAAATCATGGAAACAGTTACTCCGTTATCTAACAAATGCCTTGCTGGAAAGATAAACTGAAAGATACTATTAATTCTTGTCAATCCCCGCGTTCGTAACATTTCACAAATCTACTTACCAACGACGCAGATCGTTTTATTTTAAACTCGACTAATCCTTTCGAGGTTCGAGAAAGGAATTTATAATTACCTTTTGCTTACTATTGATTTTTCGAAGAGACAATTTAAGTTGGGAGAATGAGGCACGGACGAGGGTTCGGGGCGAAGTTCATCCTCGTCACAGCGTGTCCGTGTTTTTTATAATGTTGACTTAATTTGGAGACACGAGGTACGAGCGAAGGTCAAGCGAAAATTTTCTTTCGGGCGAAAAATATGTGTTCGGTTCTACTGCCCACAATTTCATTGGGAAACTGAAGACAGACTGGATGCAGGATCTCCTCGCGAGCCAACGATGCACGTACGCCCCCGCGTTGGTGCATCGTACCTCAAATCTCCTATGTAGGTAGAGCTTAGGTACTGACGTAAGTACTTAATTCCTCGAAGAAACTCCACGTGTCGGCGAAAAGCGATTTCCCGGGAAGCAACGTCTGCTTTCCACGCGCTCTCGTCGTGAACCGCGAGACTGATTTCGTGGTTCGATCACGCGAGATCCAAGGATCGCCGTTTGCGGATCGACAGAGGATTCGATCGCGTTCGATCGCTGTCGTTCCGCCGTGGACCATTCAAGCAAGATTCATTCGAGACATGAACGTTCTTTTTGTTTTCATTCTACCAAAGGGGATGAGGTTTTAGTGAAATGGATATATTATATTATTACGGCAACTATGCGCAACTATTACGGAATAAGGAGTTATCTCGAATTAAGGATGGGATTCGTTGCTTGTGGTGAGTAAATGTTAAACACGACCGCGTCGTCAGACCAATGACTATTATTTAATGACCTATCGTTTAAAAAAGCTGGAGACGTTCGATCCGCGACACTGCAATGATTCCAAGCGCGACGAAAAAAAAAAATACGGGGAGGAAAGAGAGCAAGAGAGAGCGAGAAAGAGAGAGAGAGAGAAAAAGATGGAAGAATGGTACATAGGTACATTTACGTATTTTTACTATTTGCTAACCGGACATTATTTTGGTTACGTACGAGGTGAACCCGCGACGGACTACTTAAATAATTATAAACGATAAGTAAACGCAGCGTAGTCTAGCGAGTAAAAATGAATTAATTGACTCTAGTGGAGAAAGCTAAATGGAGAATATAAAATGAGAACAGTGCGCGCTCCGCTTCTAGGGTGGGAGCGAGATTCTATTAAATGGCGTGCGCCGTCCGCCTGCGTTTATCTGCGGCGAGGCACGAGATAGTTAAATGGAGAGAAATGAGAAAAAAAAAAACAGATTAATGAGAATATTTTTACTGTGATGATAATAATGTTTATACGATGATCAAATACTATGACTTGTATCATAATGATTGTAATATTACCTACCCGACGTTTTATAAAAATGAATGAAACCGAGCAAGATACACGGAGGAGACACAGTATTCCTCCCTCGTATGTACGTTTAAGCTAAGTCAACGTTCCGTTCGTTCAACTTCCGTTACATTTTCTTTTTACCCCTTTTTTTCTCTTGTCTTTCCTTTTATTACTACTATTATTATTATTAATAATACCATTATTATTATTACGATTACTTTTTAAATAATCCTTCTTTTCGTTCAATCGGAAATTTTTCTTCTTTCATTCATCCAGTCTCCATCAGTTCTCGACGAAACATAGCCGTATATACATGGTGCTACTACTTACATCACGCTTTAACATTTCATCTACTCTCTGATAAGACTGTTCAGCAACACACGTATACGCCCATACGAGCATATACATACACGTACATACAGAGGACAGACATTACGTACACATACATACGCGCAGCTGTTCAATAATTAATCGATTACTCATAGTTCTCACGCGATTTTAATCTCATCCTCCGAATCTGTCCATGTTGTTTCTAACGAGAGACGTTTCTTAAACTGCCAATCGTTAATGCCATATTTATAAACAATGCATTTCCATTGATTGATTTGTGTAGCTGAACACAAAAGATCAAAGAAAACTTATTTCCGTGCCTAAATGTTCTTTAGAACACTGTGTACTTCCATGGAGAATACTTTTTTAAAGTAATCTAGCGGCAGCTTAAATATTCGGTGAAGTGTACGCGAGTTTTTATATATATATATATATACATATACCTATACATGTATAAATATGTGTTTTTTGTTTTTTTATTTCTCTTTTTGTTTCTTGTACGCGTAGTACTTTTCCCATGAAAATTCACAACTTTCTCTCTTCTTATGTTCCTGTCCGGCGACGGACGCCAGCCATTTTGTTTAATTATCGGGTTGCTGTCAAGTCCTGCTGCTCGAGTTTTAAGCGTACAATTTTATCTCTAAAATAAACGTTTCCATGCGTTTTATATTATTTTGGAATTCTACTCGTTTTCCGAACGCATCTTGAATTTGTCAATTTAACCAAAGTTGGGATAATCTAATAATACCGACACGTTTTTTTGTTCGAATTTAATCAGAGAGAGTTGACTCATTTACTTTGCCGAAACATAAAAGTTACAATATATAATACAAGAAACATTTATGGAAATCAAAATGGAAACCATCTTTGAACGGTTCTTAAACGAAGGAACGAAATGTTTAAATTCGGGGTAGAAGAGGACGGGTGGCATTTAATGAAATGACATAAAGCATAGAGGCCACGAATGTTTATTTTCCAGATGAAATTCTGCTTTTTACGATAAGCGACAGGACAGCGTCAAGTCGATATTTACGCCACTTTTACGGTGGGGACAAATGTGTAAAAGCCAACGCGAAAAGAAACACGCGAAAACAGGGTGACTTCTTCTTTGCGTTTCGACCAAGGGGCGTGAAAAACGATGAGATTGTCTCGTTCTTTGCGTAAGCTCGAAAAACAGCTGTGCCTCCACTCTCTGAAATTTCAGTGCGGAAACGGACAACGCGGATACAATTGACCCTAGACAATTTATTCTATATTAGAATGAGAATAAGGACACTGTACAGTTTTAACTTAACAACAAATTGTATCGGGAGACAACATCCAAGCCAAAAGCAGTGAAAGTTTCAGTTTGCGTCGAAGCACAGTGAATTTCCTTAACCGTTTAAGATTAGGTTTACTTTTTAATTGCTCGCCGATCGGCCGTGTCGACGACCCTGTCCGGCAGAGATCCATCGATCGTGGATCTATCGAGCCGGTCGGTTTTAGACGTGACGAAACGATTCGATTGTAAAGATAAGGGAAAGAACACGCAATAATTTTGTAGAGCTTCTGATCGATTAGTGATATTAATTGCGTTTTGTAAATGGAATGTTTCCTGCAATCGTGGTACGTTCAATGATTTCGATCCATGCGAACCGGAATTGATCGAAGAAACATACGACTGTCCATTTTCAACATACACCGGTTTCTTCTTCTTTTTTTTTTTTTTAATTTTGTGTTCGACTACAACTCTTACAAACGAACAGTTCCATTTTACGTTTCACTTAATCACGAACTTGCCATAATCGTACAATTGCGATGAAGTTTAGGAGAACTAAACGAGGGAAAAAGAGGAAACTTTCTGTGAGTACTACTTCCAAATTCACCGTAAACACTTTAGCCCCGCTAATAGAATACATATCGATTTATCATGGAATCTTTCAGACAGTGAGGAACTTGACTTGTTATAATTATAAGGCTATAATTAATTTGTACAAGATCAACCTATTGTAATAAAGAAAACAATCTTGCCTATGGTTTTGTACTACTACAATTACTTTTATAAGTTCTACCTTAACGCTCTTACACTTTTGGTGGAAAGCATTGTCAACGTTTCCATTTGAATGATATTTAATTAGATTTTGTCTATTGCACATAATGTTCTTTTCTTTTTAAGAGTAAAAAATGCTTTACAATTTTAGAAAATAATTGTTTTATTCGTGAGCATATTTATACAAAATAACTTAATATGAACTTATCAACTAGCATACGCTAATACTATATACGCTATCTAGTGCTTCTCTAATGCTAGAGTCAACAACTCGTTCATCGGCGTTAACAATATCCGGGGATCTTCGATTAGACCGGCGCCGACCATGCTGCCCATGAATAACTGCCACGAGAAAGCATCGTTTTACAATTGAAATAATAGTTTATGAATTCGAGATAGAAAAGAAATATGTGACAGAAAATGGTACCTGTTCAATGAGGAGATCTGCTAATTTGGTATCGCTTTTGACTAGTTGGGAAAGCTTTTTAATGAGAGCATGATTAGGATTAATTTCGAAACGCGGCTGAAGAACAGAGTACCGCATCTCCTCATCCATTTGATGGGTCTGTGTGCGAACGAAATGCCTTGCAGCCGCCATGTCTTTCACCGTGACGACACAGGGATGCGATTCGAGGCGTGTAGTTATTTTAATATCGTATGCCTTTTTCGGTAATACCTTTCTCATGTGAGCAATCAGATCATCGATGTCCTGCTGATTGGTCAGATCTAAAAAAGAATTTTGATAATGTCGAAACGCTTGTACTGCAGAATTTATAATATCACTGTGGCGTTATCTACTCACTGGGATTATCAGATTTACTCGACTCCGATTCGTCGCGCATTTCTTTCTCGACGGAGATCAAAGAATAGGATTTATATTGCCTTAGATGCATTAAAACCAGCTCGTCGTACGGCTCATAACAGAACAATACTTCCACGTTACGTTTCTTCAGAGATTCATAGTAAGGCGATTGCTCGGCCAAGACACGACTAATTTCAAACAGGTGATCAAATTAATTTTAGAAATTGAACTATTTCGAATGATTGAGAATACATAATCAGTTTCTTACCTCGGTGCTGATAAATAGTATATGTTCTTCTGATCCGCAGGTATACGTTTGCAGTAGTCCGGTATACTAACTAACTCCCCAGTCGGCATTGCGGATGATTCGAATCTTAAAAGTTTACCTATTTCTTCCTATAAAGCAACGGAATTAAAGAAAGGTCATGAGAAATGTCTTATTAAAGAAACATTACCTTCTCACTCTGATCGTGACTGGTAACGATACCCTCTTTCAAGAAAAGGCCATAATCTTTATAGAATTTGTTATACTCTTCAACCTGTTTCTGAGATCGTTCGTTCAAAAATTTCAAGACACGCATTGTTATAACACTCCTTAGTTTTCTAGAATGTAAAAATGTACAGAGGTGAAATAATTTATTTATACAAAAATAACAAATTGTTTTTAGCTTCGTACCCAATTAAAGCACTATTCTGCAACAACTCTCGACTCAAATTAAGCGGAATGTCTTCGGAATCGACGACTCCCTTAATGAAACGCAACCACTTCGGTAAAATATTTTCTGCTTTGCTTTTAATTAAAACTTTGCGACAGTATAACGAAACGCCGCTAGTTGTGTCCCTGGCAAGATCGAATAATCCTGGTCGCTCTTCGGGGAAATACAATAACGCTCTAATACTCAATGGGACGTCAGTAGTATAGTGTAAAATGAATCGCGGGGAATCGAAACAGTTCCCAATGAACCTATAGAATTCAGCATGCTGAAGCGACGTGATATCTTTTGGATCGAGCATCCAAAGTGGCTGGAAATTAAAATTGTATTTGACAAATTTTGAGAAAGTAATTTAAAAATTTATTATGAGAAAGTAGAAGCACAGAATCTTTCTTAAAATTACCTGAATCGTATTAGCCCTTGTACCATTAACATAAATAGGACTGCCGACAAAGTTGCTATATTTACCAATGATACCTGTAAGGCATTAAAATAATTAGCAGTTATTAAGAAACAAAATCTAGTTAAATTTACTCACGATTAATTGCAACTTCGTCACTAAATTCACGGCTATCGACTTTCAAGTGGATCACAATTTTCGTTCCTGGCTGGACTCCGTCAGCCGTTGAAATTTCGTAAGTACCTGATCTGTGTATAAAGTAGGCAATTACTTTGGTATAGAAAAAATTATTTCTACTCATAATAGAATATCTTTTTACCCATCGGAGGACCAACAAAGCCCCTCAGCATCTTTTTTATAAGACTTAGTGAACACTTCTACTTTATCAGCAACCATGAAAACACTGTAAAAACCAACTCCAAATTGACCTATAATTTGAGAGGTATCGCCAGATTTCTGGCTTTCCTTCAATTTCTCTAAGAACGCCTGCAATCGATAATAGTTTGAAAAATATTCAACTCGGAAATACATTTAATATATTTCGGTTGTACTTACTTTGGAACCAGATCTGGCAATAGTTCCTAAATGTGATATCAGTTCTTCTCGAGTCATGCCAATCCCTGTGTCCTGAATAGTAAGTGTTCTGTTCTGCTTATCAGTGGCAATATGAATTTCCAAGTTTCTATCGCCAGCAGTCTCTGTAGCGTCACTGTCGCTTAATCTAACGTAGCGTAGTTTTTCTAGAGCATCGCTGGCATTAGAGACCAATTCACGGACAAATACCTTATATAAAAAACCGTAAAATTATTGCAAAGTACTATCCTTAAACAGCTACTGGATTTTAGTATGAATTTGTACAGATACATTACCTCTTTGTCCGAATACAAAGACTTGGCAACAATTTGGAGAAGCATCTGAGTTTCAGATTGAAAATCATGTTTTACAGCCTCACCTAAATAAACGGACATAAAAATATTTGAATAATACACTTGGGAAGATTTCTAATTATACATTCCAATTATATTTACAAACTCATGTTTAAATAATAGACACTGGATAATAATTTACAATATAATGAAACAGAATTCTGTAATACCTGTAGGTTTTTCTGTATCCGTTATAATATTATGATTTTCTGTGGTTTGAGTTGCAGTTTGTGAAGAATAACATCTTATGAAGCAATTGGCTGAAATAGATTGAACATATATATTCGTTGAAATAACACAATCAACTTACTAAATAATTTAGATACTTCTTTGTAAGAAATTAGAATTTAGTTTCTTCGTAAAATTGTTTAACAAAGAAAGTTTGTTCATTTAATCTAAAGGTAGGTGTCCATTTGAGGGTAAAACTATCGCGAGTTACTCTCCAGAGTCAAATTTGTCAGTGTACATGCAAATTGAGAATACTCTCGAGAGCAACTATTGACAGAAACTCTCAAATGGTCACATACTTTTACGATGCACATGCAGAACATGTGAAAATAACAAGATAACCTTATAACCTCAAAGTCTAATCAATCGGCAGTATGAAATGTTACTACAAATGACAGGTCATGAAAATGTACAAACCTGAAAGCCTCTGACATTGTCTTTCCAAAAACTCTTTCTCAAAATTCCGACTGAGCGGTCTGGAAAGAGATTTTCCTAATTTTATTGCGAGTCTCAGCCTCAAAGCGGTCGCCATGCTTTCGAACTTACCAGAAATCGACAGAAAATGCAATCGACTGATGTCACGTGCTTATAACCACAGACGAGGTATAGGAGTAGACCAATCAGAGAGTAAATAAAACCTTTGAAAAATCGTGGCGATTTTGATACATATTCCGCGTAATTATGTATATTTATTTACACTTTATTCGTACACACTTCCTTAACTACCTTTTCATTCTATTTATGGCATGTTTGGACTCATTTTTACCAGAAAAATATTTACAATTCGCGCTCTTACCTATAGCCGCTGCGGTCTCTACCTTACCTATAGCCGCTGCGGTCTCTACCTTACCTACAGTCGCTACGCTTACCTACAGCCGATTTCTCAGATTAGAAAACCATATGGTGATTAATCTACTCCTATACCTCGTTTGTGCTATCATTTTACTAGTCTATTAAATTTTCAGCGTCAGACCTGCCTGGTAAAATTTGACCCTTTATCAGTTGCCACGGCAATTGCAATAGAGCCGATGTCAGGGAAGTATTTGAGGAGTCGAGTGATCGGTAAGAAGCGTGTAGAATGTTCTACTGTTACCGGTCGGTAAAGTGTTATTAGTGTTAGGAAATTATAGAAATGCAAATAATAATTCTACGTATGGGGATATGTATAAATATAATGTATAAAATAAATGTATACATAAAGTTATTTACGTTTAAGATTTATGAAAATTGTATTGATAAAGATAATTACAGATATATAATATAATGACATCAAATAAAAAAATATAATTTGAACATATAGTCGTAATATCACAGACACAAGTCGACAATCATTTGTATTTGATCAGATTTGATCGCGTTTTCGTGGATCTAGTTCCAACATTTATCGTTTGTCAGGGTAGAGGGCGTAAGAAAACGAGTTGGTCTTGTGCGAGACACAAAACCCCATATAGTGATTGGTCTACTCCTATACCTCGTATGTTATTGTACGTCCTGATCCTAGTTAATTGTATCTGTAATTGTATACAATATCTGCACGGATCTATCGTCGAATAAATAATCTCGAAGTTTAAATGAAAAATTGACTATCCTTATATCTTACGTGGAACTTGTAATATTTCACGAATAAATGTAAGGTAAAAATTCATGAATTAATATGCAAATAAAAGACAATTATGATTTTAATCAAATGTTAACATTTTTGTGTAATATCTCCATATATTTTGGTAATTTTATCCCTCTTCCTCTTTCCTTACACTTTTAGTTACAGATATAAGAGAGCTCGTGAAAGTCAGAACACGTGCAAGAAATCCTGGAATCGTGACTTGTTACATTTCAGCAAATTATTAGACTGAATGAAACTGACCAATTCTTAGAATGAATTTTTTTTTACTTTTCTGAGAAATCTCAATGTACCATCATTCCAAAAGTACCCTACTTCAGGTAGCTTTTCTGGTTTTACGAAATATTGTTTTATTCATTTCAAAATTATTCAGCGATAGCTATCTTATAGCTATCTGATAGCTAGCGATTCAGCGATCTTATGGAGATTTTGGAGTAGTTAGAACATTCAAATTTGAACGAGAATTCAACGTAGACTTTAGCATGGATTATAGAGGTGTATTTGATACGTGAAAAGCTTTTGAAGCATGTTAAATTTGATAAGGCTTGAAGTACTTCAGCAAATTATATTCCAGTATATAATACTTGGATGTTTTTGTAAGTCCTTTCGATTTCTCGTGTCTTGTCGAAACATTTCAAGTCGTATTAATTAAAATACGCTGTAAAAACTTTTCCAGTTCGATCAACTTTTATAACTTCAAAAAACATTTTGAACATTTTTCAGTCCTAGCGGCGGTGTATATATTCAAGATAGATAACTCCTTCAAATAGGGGATAAGAGGAGGTAAGGCTTAAAAGTAACTTCGCTGCTAGAGTATAAAGCTAACAAAAGAATATTTTCAATAGCCTAGCAGCTAGCTCAAAAATTTTTGTAAGTACTATCTATTAGTGCCAATTATTAAACAATTTTGCTTAGCAATATTATCATTGGTCAAATCAATTATTCACTTGTACTTTTGGACTGTGAGTTTCAGTCTCTCGTAGTTTGCGCCGGAAAAGGTTTCCAACTGAAAAAAAAAAGAAATAGCAAATTTTAGTATTTTACTTACACTATCACTTTCCCTACGACACAGTTAAAGCTAAAGCAATACATACCACTTTACCACCCTTGATAAATACAAAGGTAGGCATGCTGGTGACCTCGTATTCTGCAGCAATGTCTGGGAGTTCGTCTATATCTACTTTTAGAAATACTACATCTTTCAGTTCCTATAAAGAAGAAAAATCATTTTATCAAAAACACTTATCATGATTTTCATCGTTCCCCATTTTTAAACAAAATAAAAAATCTAACCTTAGAGAGTTCTTCAACTTTAGGCCCAATCATTTTACATGGACCGCACCATATAGCAAAGAAATCGATTACAACCAAGTTGCTGCCAGCATTGTTCAGAGTGGTCTTCAACTCTTCCTATAAATAAAATTTAAAAAACGTCAATTAAATATTTCATTCTATATACATATACACAGCGGTGGTGACACATCGAACTATACCGTATAAAGTGTATTATTATTGATAACCGAGCGTAGGTTTGTGATAGTTCAATGCGATAAAAGATACGGAGCTGGTCGTGTGCAGATAAAATTCAGATTAATAAGCAAACCGCAGCTTGGTAAATGCAACAATAATAAAATATGTGAAACTTTGTATCACATAACAACAAATTGACAGGAAACAAATCTTTCTCGACAAATGTCAACGCGTTCTTAGTACCATCGACCGATTGAATTACTTACAATTTTTAACGAATGATTCTTTTCAATCGTAAGCATCGATGGATCGTTCAAATGATACATATTATCGATCAATACCGAATGCTGGCCTGAAAGGTATGTCAAATCGCGACGAATGATTTTAACGAGCTAACCATGTACGTACGTCTACGCAAGCAATTGAAATTGTTGGTGGTTGACATAATAACTGCGAAACGCCACATTTAAAAGTGAACGTTGTTCGCACACATGCACTTGTGCACGTACACACGCACAGATCGCGGCGCTGCGGAGCCGGCACAACTTGCTATCCAATTCGTAGAACAATTTACGTGCATACGCTTCGAAACAAGCCTACTCATCACAGTGCTAGGAGAAAGTTTCGCTGGAAACTAAACGAACTGCAATCAATTCGTTCAAGGTCGACCGGTTTCGCGGAAAGTGTGATATAATCGAGGGGACCACGTTGCGATGCGATGCGGGATACGTGTATTCGATTTATTTCATGTGCCACGTTAATTAAAGCAGATGTTCTCAACACGCAGGAATCTTCGTCGAATAATCTCCACGTATCTTTTTGAAAAACGCGACGGGTCGCACGAATGAACTGTGATTACTGTACTTACGGCGCTCATAACTTCGGCAACCATTTTTAACTCGTTGCAGGAAATCGGTCCGTTTCAGAAGTGCAAGTAGCGTCGAATCGAACGTTCGGCTGGCTGGTTTACGTCTGCGTGCTGTGCCCTGTGGCCGAGTAGAGTCATCAGATTAAGAGTCGTCTCCCCACTCTAATTTCCCCTTCTACCGCGCCGTTTTCCCACGATTCCGCCACGGCTCGCTCACGTGACACGTTTCGTCTCTGTCGTGTATTCGCCGGAGTGTCACGTGACTGATACGTTACCGACGCAGGGAGGGTAACGTTTTTTCCCCTCGACTCGAACCGATTCCCCTAATCTGTCGACTCTGGCTGTGAATCTCGTACAATAGTTCCGTTTCTCCCTTTACCGACCATTCCGTCACGTCTTCCCTTTTCCTCGTTCGTCGTTCCATCTTCCTTCGACGGTTGAATTCTTAGAACGCTGCGCACCGTGATTGTACGCATGAAATGGCGGAACCAGCGGCTCGCGCACCGGCCGCGTTTTACTCATAGCACTCCGGGAAATCTGCGATGATCCATAAGAACCTTCGGATTCCTAGATCGTACTGTAATTCCTAATTATTTTGCCCACGCGTTCCCAAAGGAAACCGTACGTTCGAAACCGACGCGATCGTCGATTGTTGTCGTGAGATTTCACAACGCATTTTGAATTCAATATTCTTCTTATCTGTTTGGAGGTCTACGTCGGTATCGGCTGTAATGTAAATTCTATGCTTCAACGAGCTGTTGCTTTACGAACAGCACGCTTCGCGTGTTGATTACGATACGAAAATTTCTATACAATTTTTTATCGATCCGCGTACGTGGTTCGTCGCGATACAGGTTATGAATCAATTGCAAGCTCACGGTACCGCCCAAAACCAAAGCGAAGACGTGGAAAATATATCGACTATGTAGAATGTACTATAGGCGCTTCGGCGTGGTTAGAAATTTGAAAGATTTGCATAATAAACTCGGAGTCACGAATTATACGTACAGGATTCCATCATAATTCTTTGAAAGTACATCCGAGAGTTTAACCTTGACATAAAAATAACATGACTCATGCATTCTATAAAGTTGAGAGAACTCGATCAATATTATACTAGGACAGTTTTTGTTATTTCGTAGTGCAGTAGAATTAAAAAATTGCTTGTTCCAGGAAACGGGGCGTCGAACGCGATTGCGTACAGTTACGTGCGGTGAAGATGATTTCACTTACAAAAATAATTATGTCATAGTTTGTGACGTTACCGAGTAGTATTGCTTCCTCCTACGGTGTATAGATATACCGTGCTCCCTCTTAATATCGTATTGTAAACGTTCCAACGCGACTGTCATTATACTATAGCATAAACTTTATGGAACGTATACACGTACTGTTGCCCCATTCGGTATACTCTAGATCTATTATTCACAGCAATTGCTTCCCGGCTTTGAATTTAAAACGAAAACCATTGTACCGTGATTCATAAAGATAATTGAATTCAAATTGTCATTTGTATTTGTCGAAATACAAATAATTTTTCTTGTTTATTGTTGATATACGTCTTTCTGATTTTCAATACTTTTCTCTATCGAGAATCGAAAGATATTCATATCAATTTTTCACGTACAACTTATGACTATACCAAGTTATGATTAGCATCAAGATACTGATGGCAACCTTACTTATTATTAGATATGGTGGTATAGATGTTAAAGTCCAAACGGAAATCAATTTTTTCACGCCCATTTGCATACTATTATTAAGTTTAGCGAAAATCCCGCTTCACTGTGTGGTTGATGTTTATACCTAAAATGTATGTACAGTGAAAATCATGTTGTAGTAAAATTTACATAGGATTCAGCATGGATCAGACATTCATCGAGGGTTTCTGTTTACATGTCCACAGTTACCATTTTATCGTTGCGTAATTCTCGATTATACGCTTGACAAAATGAAATCGCTAATGAAATACATTATTTATAATGTAACCACAACCACAGACGAAACGTAAGAATGGACTTAACATTTCTTGTAGATTGTCGCGGTCTAGGAGATAACTGTTTTACCGACGTAGAAATTCGAGACTGATCAGAGCGCCCTCTTCCGACAACTTGAAAAACTATTTACTGAAGCGGCATTGGAATGCAATGTTTGAATTTATAAAAACATAATTTGTTTTTGCTTGCCCGATTTAACTTACACACCCTAAATATCTCATTTATTATTGACAATAAACAAAAATTTCTAAGGGAGAGATAAGTGGGTTAGAAAGGGTATGCAACAAATGTTTCAAGAATTCAAAGTCATCGATGATTTTTTAAATGTATCCGATCATTTTTTCTTCGAAACTCTAATATTTTTCTAATTTTCTAGTATGCCCGGGACAAGAAAATCGCTGAACAGCTCTGCTTTATTATGTACCCTAGTTTAAACCCATACAAGGGTTCAAACAAAAGTGCACCACCGGGGGGGGGGGGGGGGCTGGCATGGTTTGAAATCTAGACAAACTGCCGCTTCAATATTGCAATAAGCATTTTAGAAGTGGTCAATTGTGTTCCCTAAAAGTCCAATCTACGTCTGTATGGAGCCCAAATTGCGAATTTCAACCTCATCGTGGAGTAATTTGTAATATTCGGCAGAAGGTTCGAATTCTGAAGCAAGTACGACGCCACAAGATGGCTGCCGCCGAGAGATTCTTTCGAGAGATTTAGTGTTCGTATCGAAAAAAAGGCTCGATACAGACATAGGCAAAGACATGTAGAAACACGGTGGTATGCATTTTTAATTGATCACTTACTTATTTAAGACGTAAAATGTCTAGAAAAAAAGGCACAGCGTAACATAGCGTGACAGTCAAGGCCAAATGCCTGCCTGCCCCCTTAAAGATACAACTTTTCCTACATCACAGGCTGCGTTATGCGACGACTAATTGGTAATTGTCCCCTTTGAGTTTCTCTGAAAGCATCGGGCTACGACTTCAAGAACGAGCAATGGCAACGCACGAGGAGCGGCGAGACCTCCCGATGGGGTGAAGCCCGATGCTCTGGAACGTTGGCGCCGCTAACACTTCGACGGAGCGACTAGAGTAATTAATTAAGCAAATGAACGACGCTGCCCTGGGTTTATCGGGTCATCGAGAGACGAGGAATCGCGTAGGATGAATGGTGGTCCGTCCTGCAGTAGTAATCGAGTGCAACGTCGGGTAGTATTACGAGGAGAGACATGCCACCGATCGAGACCCTGATCCTTCTGACGATCGTTCTCGCATCAGGTATAGTCAGTAGACAAATCAATCAGCTATTCGAATCCTGTAACCACCATCGAGACCTTTTCCTCGCCTAGGGACCACTCTTTCTTTTTATCAAACTATCAGACAGCAAGCTGCTTCTTCTGCTCGATCATCTCGATAGTGTTACTTGAAAAAGCAATCTTTTTCAATTGAACGCTTTCGTCGACCTATATACATTTTTCTTGTCATTCCAGCACACGCGTATCCGCAGAACACGCTGCTGAACATCGGGGAAAATGTCAAATCCGCGTTCAAGACTCTATGGGAACCGGCCACGTTCAATTTGTACACTAGGTACGTGCGACATCGTGCATTCTAATTGTCCAATCGCACCAACAGCTGCCGGGGCAGCGGCGTTGATATCCATCGCAAAATATTTAACAACAAGAAACCACGATTTCGTGAAATTGAAATCGGGATTTAAATGATCCCCGGGACGCGTTCAGGCGATACGGGCGATTTGGAAATTCTGGAACTCGTCGATTTGAGAATGCAATAATTTCTGGTAGCGCGTTCGAAACTCTGACGAATGAAAATTGCGAGGAAAATTCGCTTACCTCCTCGGCAACGAACCGCGAATTTTTCGCTGGTCGGGGAATGCTTTGTCGTGCGCAGTCCGTAAACGAATTTTTTTAATGATACGGTGCAATCAGCCAGCGAATTCTATTTTCAGCGCTTACGCTCGACTGGCTATTGTCGACGCGCGAATATCTGCGGACGCTCCTACTTTTTCGTTCTCGTTTTTCTCGTCAATCTCTTCGCCGATCGGCCCGATCGGAGAACCGGAGGAGAAACGAGATATCGCATTGTTTGCGTTCGAAGTGCGTGCTGAAACGCGCGTTCGAACTTCGTTTTAGATTAGACGAATTCTCGAGCATTGTCGAACAGAGAGCATTATCGAACGAAAATTTCTGCAGAGTCAGGGGGGTGTGGCTATCCGAAATTGTAGTTGGGTCGGGCCGGGTCGGGTCGGGATCCCGGAAGGTTGCAATGTTTGGCCACCCGAAGCTGCAGTCGGATGCAGTCATGCTCGAGGATCTTAACAATCTGTACAGTCTAATTTTACAGTTTAACTTTTCGGGTACCTGCAATACCTGCTTGCTAGAGCTTGATATGCAAAATAAAACTCTCTGTGCAAAATAGAAATTTTCTCAAGATAGAAAATTCGTAACTTGTAATATGTTTAATACGTTGAAAATGATTGATAAAAGTATTTTTAAATTCTTCTAATGTTTGTAATGTTTTGAATGACACCTATTCATTTGTGTCATAAATGCATACAATCCGCAGTCTACTAATGACCAATAGTATCCGCGACGTTTAATAAAATTGTAGTCAATGTTAATTATTCTATAATTATCCAAACAGTGGAGATATACAGCAGCACTGCTATTTTTCAACGAGGACTTACAATAAGTTCTAAATACAATTATAAATATTCTAAATACAGTTTGAAATTCGGTATCCGTTATTTACATAAGGGTTAGAAAGACTTTAGTACGCGACACTGCACACATTTAAACGCAGCCGTTGAGAAAGCAGTACTTAGGCGAGCAGCCAAGATAAAACTATTTTTCGTGGATAAGATAAGTTACTGGTCGAAGAGGGATTATTTTTGTTAAAACAAGAAAAGAATAAGTTCACCAGAGTAATTCTTGTGATAATCGTAACTGGATTTTTGAATTCGCTTTTATTTAGCGTATCGAAGTAACTTACGTCAGCTACATAAGATGTTAGGTGTTTAATCTGTCTTTACCTACTGAAAACCTACCGAATGCGAATATTATCAATTTCCTGTGAACCGAAATAAAATTCCATTTTGTCAGTAAACTTCATTCTTCTCGCACAAAATTACGAACAACGTTCCTAATCACTCCAGCTGTAAAATGAATCGTAAGGGGTTAACTTGGAAATCTATGCGTCGATATTTTTGACAAATAATCGCTGTCTTTATGTCGACAGGGAAAATCCGTTTGGCGAGGAGCAATTGTCTTTGAACAACACAGAGGTTCTCTATGGATCGCACTTCAACGAAAGTCGTCCGACCAAGTTCATCATCCACGGTTACAGCGACACCGGGAACGAAGCCTGGGTCCGCGGTTTGATAGACGGTACGCAAACGCGTTTGCCCTTCGTTTCGCTCGGGAGAGGTGGCGGCGAGTAAGGTGACATCTTGCGAAATCCTTTAATTGCAGCGTATCTGCTTCACGAGAACGTGAACGTGATCGTCGTCGGTTGGGGTGTTCTCGCAAGCGCCGTCTACCCGATGGCGGCGAACAATACCTGTCGAGTGGGCCAATTCCTCGGCAACTTTCTCGAGTTCTTGAATCGCGAGTCGAATCTCGAGTACAAGGACGTTCACATCAGCGGGCACAGTTTGGGTTCGCACGTGGCCGGATGCGCCGGTGCTTACCTGAATGGACGAATCGGCAGGATCACAGGTCTGTTTCAATGAGAACCGTTTCATTTCACAGACTAAACGGCAGATATCTCTAGCGAGAATCGATTTTTCACTACAGTTTTCTTTCGATATAAGACGATCGCTCGGGACCGACTTTCGTCGTATTTCGAATGAAGCGGGGATAGCGATTTTCTTATTAACCCTCTTAGTGCCGGAGGCCGATATATCGGCTCTTGCTGCACTGGCGAGAAGTGCCAGAACCGATATATCGGCTCGCGCCTTGTAGCGCTTTACTAATAACTGATTAGCTGATAATTATCAATGAATATAGAAAAACGTGTCATTGTTTTGTTCTCTATTTCGTCCTTAATATACTGCTTTTTGAATCATGTAAATATTGTTTCTTGTTTGGCTTTTATGAGCATTTTCCCAAACCATTGTAAAACCGTGAAATTCGGCCGGTTATTCTCGCATAGGTACCTCTTTTTCGCCCGGCACTAAAAGGGTTAATATAGTTGACTCAGTTAACTCTTGCATGAGCCAGCAAGGTATATAAATAATTTTAGATCTTTTACATTACTTTGACCTCTAATTTTATCAATGTAATTGTTATGACCGCTGAAAGATCGATTAAGTAATTCTTATCTGTTAATTCATGACTTTCAATCTTTTAGCTCTTCATGTACTTTCATGTTCGCTATCGCATTTCTGTTCGTCATATTCTTTCGAATTCAATGAATTTTTGCGCTGTCCCATAGCACTGCGAATCTTGTGCATTTGCGATGAAAATGAGTAGACCGAATGCAGAACAACAAAAGCTGAATTTCCAATTCATTAATATTATTAAGGAAAGAAACAACTGAGTCTGTCCTGTATCGTGCAACTAACACTAGGTTTACGGGTTCTAATATTTTTAATTTACGATTATTGAGATTGTGAAGATCCATCTACGTGGAATTACTCAACGAACTCATTCCCTTAGGTATATATTATTCAAAAAATGGCTGAAAACTTGGATCGACACGTTCTTCTTATTTTTATAAAGTAACGTAAAATGCTCACTTTTAATGCTCCGTAAACCTAGTGTTAATAGACAATTTTTGTCTCCTCATTTTCTTTTATTTTGCATAAAAATCGGCAGTCTATTCGTATCGGTGCGAACTATATTTTTGGAACTTTTATCTCATTCTCGACGCTCGATTAAAGAAATTGCACGCGTAAACATTCCCAGTCTAGTCACAACGAATAATATGACGAAACGCGAATGTAATAACGATGTATAAAAAAATAATTACTTAACGCGACGATATCGCGTGATAGGCCTAGATCCGGCGAGTCCTCTGTTCGAGACGATTTCTGGAATTGTTGACCCGAAATTCAGATTAGATCCGACCGATGCGCGTTTCGTCGACGTGATACACACAAGCGGATCCGCGTTTGGATTTATGGCCCCGCTGGGCCACGCCGACTTCTATCCAAACAACGGAAAGTTCCCGCAACCTGGCTGCTCGTTCGTGCCGACAACAAGTAACATTTTCGCTGCAAATTGCCTACTAAACGATACTTACGTGGTCGCGAGACCGAACGGCGTAAATCACGAGAGTTCAAAAGTTACAAAAGCTTTCTCGGATCCAGCGTCGCCGGATCAAGACTTGTTCCTCCACCATAAGTTATGCTACCGCCACGGCCGGGTCACGTGAAGCGTTCTCTCTCTGTCCTGCATACTGGCAAAGAAAGGGTAACTTTTTCCCCTCGATTTCTGCTCCCTTCCCTCATCCGGACTTGCCTCCCACTCTGCTCTTCCCCTTCTACGACGGAATTCCCCCCACGCTTCCGCCCCGGGTCACGTGACGCATTCCGGCTCTGTCGTGCATACGTCACAATGTCACGTGACGAATCCGGTACGGCCAGGAAGAGGGGGAAGAGGTAACTGTATTCCCTGATCTGGCGACTCTGCCTCGAAGACTGACCTTGTGTCTCTAAAAGAAAGAAGTCAGGTTACAAGAATTAGTTACCGAGATTACTACACTAGAAGCAGTTCTCTAGACTTATTAAAAATACTCCGGGCAAGAAAAATCTTGTATTTTGAATACTTTGTGATCTTCAATTCTAGTCATTCGTAAAGATATGAATGCAAGAATGATTTACGGCGTTTTGTCTTACCTCCGCACGTTTGATTGAAATAATAGCAATAGATTTTTGCGTGTATAATTGATCGTAAAGCTGTAACAGTCGAGCCAAGAATTGACAAAAGTTAATAGTTCCCAATATGTTTGCGTTTCGATATATTATATCTGAATGAGGATTGTCTGGCGTTGAACGGTTCGCCAGCTTATTGCAGTCACTCAAGGGCGCACCAGTTCATGACAGAGAGCATCGGGAGCACTTCCGGTTTCAAGGCGAGACACTGCGAGAGCTGGGAGAAGTATAAGGATGGGCTTTGCGATCACAATCCGGTCGGATTGATGGGCGAAAACGCGTCAACATCGTAAGCAATTGTTTTTCTTTTTTTGTTCTTTAGTACAAGTAAATAAAATGTTCAATGTTCGAACAGATTGCGCGGGAAGTTTTACTTGACAACGAACGCAGCATCCCCATTTGCGATAGAGTGAAGGACCACGAGAAAGGAGATTCAGCTTGGAAAGGACAGCGTGTGTTCTCGCGACATTAAACGATCCGTACTAGTCATTTATAAGTTACTTTTATTTATGCAGCGCGAGCAGTTCCATTCGGAACAACAGCCCTTAAGCGAGATCGAAGGGGAGCCGTTGTTTCAGCGCGCATGCCCGAGGATAGTACAAATTATATTAATTAACAATGATTAGGCGATACTTGTTCACTCGTCGTTGTACCAACGCAAGGGGAAAACAGTCTCGCCAGATCAAGACTTGTTCCCCCACTCTAAATTCCCCTTCTACCGCGCTATTCCCCAGGCAGAGAGGGGGTAACCTTTCCCCCTCGATTCGTGCTCCCTCCCCTCATCTGGCAACACTGGCGAGAAGGATAATAAATGTTACGTCGAATATTCCGATTTCTTTCTTTGAATGTTCCCTCTATAAATAAAGGCAATTTTCGAACATTTTTATCGTTCACCGAATGAGACAATGATTTTTGGAAAAGAGGTGCACTGTAGTTTGTTCTCCACCGAGAATACTAAACGTTACATATTTCAGAACAGTTATATTTTATCGAGACGCTGCACGTATATTTTATGAAATACGTACGGTAATATGTGATTAGGATCATGACTAAGAAATAAGGCAATGCATTATCGAGTCTCGATTCAATATCGATGAAAAACGTCAGTGCGAGACAAAAGTTGTTCGGGCAGTGTTCCTTCCGAGAATTATTTCATCCGATTTTAAGGCGGTTAAGTCGAAATCGGCGAGATGAAGCCGGCGAACGTTTTTCTGTTTCTGTTGCCGCAATTGACGCGCGTTTTATGCGCGCACGAGAATGAGATTATACGTGACTATTTTTCGTTCAAGAAAGTGAGACGGGTTGCGGGATTCTCCTGCGGGACCCTGGAAAGTGAGTACGAACACTACGAACAACAAATTCGCTCGCGTTATCTGAAGATAATAAACAATATTCCATCTCTATATTTATATTGTGCTGGCGTTTCCATTTTGTGCAGACGACATCATGCTCGCAAGAACGTTCAACGACATGTACGTTACGTATATTTCACTGAGGAGGTCTAGAAATGCGCAACGCATCGAGGTGAAAAAATTTTTGAGAGCAGACTATCACCAGCTAGGTATCTTTTTGGATTCCCGGTGCAACAATAAGCGTTACAGCAAAATCTTGCTCGACGTGAGTCTCTCGTTCAGCATTGTCGCGTCGCTTTCGGCGGGACAGAAAGAATTTTCGATTTTTGCGCAGGCAGCGAAATACTCCATGTACGGCGAGATGCACAAATGGTTGATCTTTGGGTCGGATTTGACCGACAGCCTGAAAATGTTGAACGACAACGCGTTCAGCATCTCCACGGACATCGTGATCGTTGTACCAACGCTGAAAGATTATGTTCTGTACGACGTGTACAATCCGTGCAAGGATCGCGGAGGAACCATGAACGTGACGAACCTCGGAACTTGGAACAGCAAAGTGGGTCTGAACGTGACCCTAACTCAACCGAAGTTTAACAGAAGATCGAACTTGCACGGAATGAGACTGAAAGTCGGCATCGTAGTGAGTCGTGCAACTAATTTTATCACTGAAACAAAAAAAATTCGTAAAGAATTAACAACTCTAGTTTCACACGCGTATAATCTATGTAAATTATTGTAGATGAATTCGAAACCCAAAAATCAGTCGCTGCACGAGATGATGACGGAGTACAGCATGAAAGCCAAATATGGCCGATCGAAATTTCTATACGCGCTCCTGTGGCATCTATCGTCTCTCTACAATTTTACGTAAATATGGAGAGTATTTTATGAATTTTCAGGACATCCGAATTTCTAATTGCAGGAAAATAATCATTTGACAGTCATACTGATCTATAGCTCAGTCCCGTTCAGGCATGTCGCCCGTGGGGGCCGATAATTTAATTCCCTCGGGCATAAGCGACTTGGAAGGATGGTTCATCCTATGACAATATTTTTCCAATAATTTTCAATATTTTTTTTTATTGCATCGGCGCCATAGTCGCCAGATCAAGACTTTAGGGTGGTGGAACAATTTCCCCTTCTACCGCGCTAGAGAGAGAGGGTAACATTTCCCCTCAATTCGTGATCTCTCCCCTCATCTGGCGACACTGTGTTGAGCAGCTCTGCTCCAGATCACAGTCGCCAGATCAAGACTTGTTCCCCCACTCTAATTTCCCCTTCTACCGCTCTATTCCCCCACGCTTCCGCCATATTCCGGTCGCACGTGACGCGTTTCATCTCTGTCGTGTCCGCGTCACAACATCACGTGACTAACTCGGGACTGGCAGAGAGAGGGTAACCTTTTCCCCTGGATTCTTTCTCCCTCCCCTCATCTGGCGATGAGCCAGATGTTTGGTGATGTACAATTGCTGTACAGGACTGTATTAAATAATTCGGTCTCGTACTGTCTCATTAAAACTGATCCGAGGACGTGTTCTCACTCTGTGATTCCTGTTTTCCAGCATGGACGTCATCCAAATAAAAGCGCAGCGTAGATTAGACCATTCTGGTCCTGTTTTCCAAGCTTTCAAGAGGAAGGCTATCGATATGTCGACCAGTCCAGTCGCGATGAAGGTTGATCGTTTGAATAATGGCGACATCATTGCACCAGTCTGGCCAATTCGGTATTCTATTATTTTGCCTTTCTTGGCAGCCATTTCCAGTCGTAGAACGTAAAATTGAAACGATCTTCTTTCACTTCGCTGATGCGAACGAACAATTAATCTCTTTCACAAAATTCCACCATTTTGTCGGATCTGATATACGTACGTTAAATTATTATTCACGATGCAAATGTTGTGTTTTAGATTCTCGGGCGTTTATCGATGTCGGTGTCTATTAAAAGCATTGTACACTTTGATTAATTAATGATTAATAATTAATGAATAAATAATTGTACAAGGGCGCAGAAAATCTCTAACGTGTTGTTTGTCGCAGATCGTGTTTCATGTTTCGCACAATTTCCTCGACGAAGATCAAACCGGGCCAATTTCTAAAACCTTTGTCCGTGAAAGTATGGTACGGAGTCCTGTCGATGATAGTGATCGTAATGTCGGTTCTGATCATCTTCATACGACTGGAGGGTGTCCGCGAGCCAGCAGACAACTACGGGCTCTCCGTTTTGCTGACGATAGGCGCTCTGTCGCAACAAGGTAGAGAATCGTTCGAAAGAAGTATGGCCGTTCGTGAGAATTTGCCGATTTGTCAAATCAAAATCTGTTTCGTACAGGTTCCGCGTTCGTGCCGACCCGTTGCGCAGCTCGTATAGCGTTCTTGCAGATTTTATTGTTCAGCACGATCATTTTGAACTACTACTCGGCGAGCGTCGTGTCGAATCGATTGAAGAACACCGGTGAAAAAATGAACGATTCGTTGATTAGTTTAGCGAAAAGCGGCATGAGAATGGCGGTGGAACCTACGCCGTATGTTCACTCTTTTCTTCAGGTAGTACATTCAAATGTTCACGCCGTTTTTGTCAGACGCACGATTTTATTTTCTTCGTTGCAAGCGCCGGTACATCTGCCTTGTATACAGACTCGTGAACGTTATCTATGAAGTTAGATTCGCATTTGAACTTGTTGTGACATCGGATTACAGTTGTTTCACACGCAATAGTGCTTTATCGATTTCTGGAAAAAAACTGCATTATCAAAACAGTACCGCGCCTTAGAAGCACTTGGACGTATCATAACGGCCCCATAATCATGTTTGATTAACGTTATATGTCTATTGCGAGCAATATCGCGACGAGCAATTTTTTCTACTGGCAATTATGATGTCATTCGCACACAACGATTTTGTTTATACAACGTTCTTGGAAACCGGTGATTAAATGATTCACATATAGTATGGGGGATGCGCTCCAACTATCGGGAATATAATTCTCGAAAGTATTATTCCTAATAATCGCCCAATGTCATGGCTAAGAGAGTCATTGAAAAAAATCATATCAGAATTTGTTATGGCATCACCGACGAAAAGCTTCACGATCACGATGCGGTACATGCTCGAACAATACATGAATAAGTTGCGTTAACGTTTGAGTGATATTTAATCACAGCAACAACTGTAAGAGTATTCTGAAATAGTAGTGAAATAGTAGGTTGCTGGGGCAAATAACCTTGATCGATAAAAGTCAGGGTTGTTTTCGGACTCAGCAACGCCCATAAACCGTTGCTAATTTGGGGGTGAACTCGGCTAGCTGACGCCGAATCGCGTAGTCAAGAATAATACCACCGAGTCATACATTTCCAACACTTGGCCAAAAGCTTTTCTCTTTCTCTGCTTTCGCAATAGCATTTGTGTTCGCGTGATCAATAACGTTGCACGAAATCTCACGAACATGTAACTCACGAGACCATTCTGTATACAATTGTGCTGTGTTAAGACAGTTGATTTTATTTCGTTTCCGTTAAGTCGTGGTAACACGTTTAATTACACTGTCCAACAAAATAAAACTTTTCTCGTGTTTTGCTATACCTGTCGGGAGATTCTTATACACTTTGTCATTCTAAAACCAAATACGAAAGCGGAAAATATATTGAAAGTAGAACAAATATTCTTGACTGAAACCAGAACTTTCTCGCGTGTTTAGTTTTTGCGTAACACACGTCATATTTGATCAAAATCATGCATTTCTACAAAAACCAATATTTTTTCGAAAATTTTCTGCTTTCTGCTTTCGATTCTGCTTTCGGATTTGGTTTTAGAATGAGAAAATGTATAGGAATCACCCGACAGATATTGCAAAACGATTTTGGTGTTGGACAGTGTTATTGTACATAGTGAAAATTATGTGTTTACACGTTAGGTGCCGGACAAGGACGTCCGATACTTCTACCAGAATTGTTGGTCGAAGATCCCCGAGTACAACAGGTACCTTCCATTGGAGGAAGGGCTCGACCAGGTGGCGAAGGGAACTTTGGCTTATCATACGATGGTCGATTCCGCTTATCCTTACATCGAGCACACGTTCAACGATCGAAGCATCTGCGAGCTGACGGAGGTGCATCTGCTAAACACGAACCTGGCGTTCTACGCGAGACATAGGAGCCCTTTCACCAAATTATTGAGAACGGGGTACGAAAACCCCGGGCCTTTTCCCTCGGGGAAATCTGCACAAAATCTTTCCGTTTCGCAGCGATTTCTGATCAAAATTCTTTGGACGCGTACAAGACGTTCCGGTATCGATGGTACAACCCGTGGAGGGGCTGATTCTACATGAGAAAATACGCAATGAATTTTTTCCACTTGACGCCTTGTCCTTGAGAAAATCGAGTTCGAAAATTCGGCGAACACGCGAGACTGTTCAACACGAATCGTCTGACGCGTCTGAGCATGAACTACTGATTCTACTTCTTGAACTTGACTTTTCTTGAAACGAAGCCTCGAACAATTTATTCCGTATTTTCGACTTACTTTCTCAAGGAGAAACCACGGTTGTACCATCAATACTGGGACACCCGGTATGATAATAAAAGTTGCACAAAATCTGCACGAATGCAGTTCCCATTTTTCGAAAGCAATACGTTACGGTGATGAATTCGTGAAAAAGGATTCGTGAAAAGTTCGCCGATGAATTATTTAAGAGGCAAATATCGTCTGACGATAAAAACTACAAACATTTTTCTGCGCAGATTGATGAAGATCAGAAACGTCGGGATCCAGAAGCGCGAGTTAAAACGATGGTCAGCGAGACAACCACATTGTCCCAGTAACCTGCTTGTCGCCGAACCGCTATCGATCCACGAAGCAGCTCCCGTTTTTGTCTTTTTATGTATCGCCGTCGGATTCGCCATTCTTATCTGCGTCATAGAAAATTTGGTTTACTGCTGCTTGCATTCACGGTAATTGGCACACCGGATGAAAGATGCCGGTACCGGAGCACTAGGACAGATAGGCTTTAAACCTCGCGAACTATAATTTTCACCGAGATAAAAAGTAACAAATCGTTTTTCAGATTTCTAAGCGCCATTACGGAAGGAAGACACTTAATCGACAAGAATTTGAATATACCCTCTCTGCGAGACATTAGTATGCAGAGGCTGAGGAATTTCAACCTGTTCAGAGAATCGGCGAGCACGCAGATTACTTAAAACACGATTTCGGAAATTGCAATTCAACGTTAACAATTCCGGCATAGTGAACCGTAAACATAAACTCTCCTCGTCTTAGAAATTGCAAGTTAAAATTCACTGTTCCAGCATAGTGAACTGTAAATTTTCCTCAGCTTAGAAATTGCAAGTTAAAATTTACTGTTCCAGAATGGCGAACTGTTTTTCCTCTTCTTAGATATTGTTGTATCAGGAAACGAAATTAACTCGGATTCCTGCGAATTCTAGGCCTATGCCGGAGTCATTTTCGACCCACGCCGTTTTCTTTCGATATAAGGCGATGGCTCGGGACCGGCTTTCGTCGTATTTCGGATGAAGAAGAAGAAGAGAGGATATAGTCTCTCGAGGTCACGAATGACTCCGGCATAAATTCTACTGAAACATGTACATCCGTTATGCTATCCATTTGTAAGTGATGGATGCATGCAGATCCATAGTCTGTTAATAAATAATAATACCGGTATCGGACTACTCTGTGCATGAACAATTTATTACGTTGCCATCGATAATCGTGTGTCGCTTTCGGAAGACACTTCCGATAAAAAATTCATCCGTCTGTCCGACGATGCCGTGACTCACGCAATTCGTCGAATTACTTAGAATTGACAGCCTGTCTTTCCTATTGGCATGCGAAACCACGTGCATTCGATGCATGAACTAAATAAACCGCATTAAAATCATGCAACTAATGCGCGCGGGGCCCTCGAGGACTTCGCGGAGGGCCAGGGAAGCGTTCGAAAAATCTTCGTCGTCGTGCGGGAAATTTTGGGACGCGTTTTTGACGTGAAAAATTATTGTCCCGGGCCATGTACGTTATTTTGTTCACCCTCCTGCAGTTTGCTCTGCTCTCCGCTGCACAAGATCACGTGTTCATCCGCGACTATTTTGTTCACAAGAGGGTTCGCAATGTCGTGGGATTTTCGTGCGGCGACACAGCGGGTAGGTAATTTTTTGAGAATTCGTTTCATCGATATAAAATCGAATTCTAATCTTTAGAAGGGTTGAGCCATTTTGAGTGTGTTAATTTCATAGCGTTTTACAATTTTTTCTCACGTCAGAACAAAATTGAAGGAAAATATGGATTACGGCTTTTATTGTAAAGTAAATTGAGGAGTATTCGTGTATTTTTGTTTGCAAAATGGCTGGACTGGGTCCCAGGTGGAATCCAAAGAATATTTTTGAATTTTAAATCCAAATTCGTATATTCTCCTTTGGCTTCATCCTTTTGTAAGAAAAGGTAACTTTGTTGCACTCAAGATAGTTTAACTCCCGAGCAAGAGTCATTTTGCGTTCGCGTAATATAAAAAAGTCCGGTATTCGAGTCTCTAATTCTACGTTACTGGGATCAGGTGACTTCGACCTTTTGAAAACGTTGAGCACCATGGGCATATTTACGATTATACGGGAACCCACCATCAAAATTGACATACGCAGGTTCTTGAGAAGCGAAACGTGGACGCTCGGTGTCATCGTTGATTTGCGTTGCCTCAACGACACTGCCGTTCGAATATTTGCCGAGGTATGTTGGCCGGAACAATGAAATATGTAACTTGTCCTTCAAGACTGTCTAAGGAACAATTACAAGACAACCTACAATTTCTAATGACTGGACTGCAGATATCCGTGCACCTATGGTAGTCGGATGTGCCGTCACAAATTTTTATCAATCTATTTTTCTTTTATTTAACACTAGGTTTACGATTATTCAAATTGCGGAGATCCATCTACGTGGAATTACTCAACAAACTTATTTCCTTAGGTATATATTATCTAGAAAATGGCTGAAAACTTGGACAGGCACATTCTTCTTATTTTTATAAAGTAATGTAAAATACTCAGTTTTAATGCTCCGTATAATCCTAGTGTTAAATTAGGAAATCTTCTACATTGCAGACTATAGTGTACATTAGTGAGAGGTATAGAAAGACTGAATTACACTTAAAATAATAAGAACGTCGATAACATTGGGAGGGAAAAGAAAAATGATTTTGACCCAACGAAACTCTTTAAAAAAAAATTGTTAGAAGTTAGTTTTCGACACAGTATATTGCACAAATATCTGCAGTCTGATAGTAACAGATAAGGAAATCAAGTTTCGTCGATTTCTTGGAATGCAGAGCTCGAAATACAGAATGTACGACTATTCGTACAACTGGTTGGTCCTGGGTTCGAATTACAATCTCAACGTTCCGCTTCTGAACGACACCACTTACAACATGGTGACCGATTTGGTCCTCGCCATATCCAACAAAGACGGCTACGATCTGTACGACGTGTACAATCATTGCAAATATCGCGGTGGTTTGTTGAACGTCACCGAACTCGGCACTTGGCGTCGCGACGAGGGGTTGAACGTCACTTTAACGCAGCCTTTGATTAACAGGAGAGCCAACATGCATGGAATGAGATTGAAAATATCCGGTGTGGTGAGTGCGTTATCGGATTTAATTTTCTGACCGGATAATCTGCGGAGCAATGACGGGCACGGTAGGGGCCCCTCAAACGCCTGCTTCTCCCACCAACCGCTCTTTCATGCACCTTCCCGAAAGGGCACGGTGGAGGTCATGATGCGATCTCGTCTCAATTGAGACAAAAATGCCGATCCCTGTTGTAGAGTAATTATTAAACTGCGGATTTTATGCGTTTAAGAGAAAAGTGAAGATGCTACACGAAATAGCGAAAATGTAAAAATTAAAAAATACTATTATATTATTTTCAGTGCATTAGAACGAGGAATAAATACGTGCTTAATACCCGTTTGTTGCAACCAAAGTAGAAAATTTTTATTTTCCATAGTGACCCGCAGTCTAGTAATTATTTAGGTTGATGAGAGCAACGTGTCGCGATCAGTGATTAACTTTTAATACTATGATTTTCACTTATAAAAGTCATATTTGATTTAGATACAATACCGACCGAAGGATATGCGTCTCGAGGACTATATGCAGGACGTCAACACAAGATCCTTGGACAGCATGCATAAATTCGTGCACGCTATGATCCTGCACACTGGCGATCTATTTAACTTCAGGTAACGAACATGAAAGCGATAATCTTAAATTAAATGTCCACTACGTCTAATATAGTAAGGGACCCCCTTATCATGTAGGTACCAATTACTGTGCCTACGTTAATTATGCTTTAAAAGTAAATACTATTAATATAGAAACAGTAATTGGTTCCCTCATAGTAATTGGTACACTTACAATAATTGGGTCCCTTAACCTAGTTGACTGTACGAACCGAAGAAATTTTAATCATCCTGCGATTGTATTCTATTATTTTCCAGCGTGCATGCTTCCGAGATCATTTACTGGGACAGGCACAGCGTGCACGGTTTGATTTTCGAATTTCTGCAATCGAATTACATAGACTTCGCCAGTAATCCGAGGATTATGGTGTCCGAGCGGTTAGATTACGCTTCCCTGATTGGCGCAGCATGGCCGATACGGTGAGGAAAATTATTAGATATCGCTTTGTGTCGAATCATTTATCCATTCTTCAACGATTCATGTTCAGCCCTCGGCCTCCTACGAGTTCTACGTTGTTTCTGACCCGCGCAAATATTTCACTATAGTTTCCTTTCGATATAAGGCGATGCCGCCGGACACTGGCTTTCGCCATATTTCGGAAGAAGAAAAATAGTAGCGATTTTCTTATTTCGAGATAAAGAGCGTCGTCTTATATCGGTATAAAATTGTACATATTTGACACAGTATACAGAGCGTTAATGCGTCCAAAATTTTCGAAAATCTATATAATCTTTCTCGAGCAATGTCCAAACAAAGAGGGCAAGTATTAAATGTTTTTATCAGACCGTGTTTCATGTTGCTGTCCACGTCGACGAACAAAATCAAGCTGGAGATTTTCTTGAAGCCTTTCGCGAGGCAGACATGGTACACGTTCGCAGGCTTCGGATTGTTCTCGATCATCGTGATGAAAATGATCATGAACTGCGAAGGGATCGGGAAGAGGGAAAAATATTCCGGAGCAGTTGTGCTGTCGGTGGGGATAATATCGCAGCAAGGTAGCATGAAACATTGCCGAACACCGCTATTTCTCGCCGGAGCTGTTTCATCGACTTTACACTCCCGACAGGTGCGAATTTGACTACGAAACGCGTCGCGAGCCGCATCGCCTTGTTCCAGATCACTATACAGAGCTGGATAATGTACAATTACTATTCCGGTAGTATCGTCTCGGCACGGTTGAGCGAGCCTCTCGACATGATGGAGGACTCGGTCACTGTCCTGGCCGATAGCAACTTAAAAATTGCGGCGGAGGCTGTGCCTTATTTAAACTACTTTCTCTATGTGAGTACCGATTGCTATCACTTACGTTAGGATCTTCTCGAAGTTTTTCGGAGACAAGACAATTTGGATAACCGACGAGTTCCGATACTGGAGGCTCGTTAATCCCTTCGCGTACGAGGCGTCTGGGACGCGTTTATGTTCGTGTATCTACAGAATAAATTGAAATATATTGTTTAATATTAATGGAAAGCAGTACCAGAAAAATTACCATTTTTATTTCAATTTTTTACTTCTACGGAAGTGCTTTCAGTATTATACTATTCTCATTATTAATGCGGATTTTATGCATTTATGACAAAAATGAATATTCAAAGAATTTTTCAATTACTGTTACATTATTTTTGACTTATTAAAACGAACTGGAAAAGGAGTAAATGTTTATGAGGCTTCTGTATCTTGCGATTAATGTGGACAATTTTCCTCTTTTTATTTCAATTTTTTATTTCTGTGGAAGTGCTTTCAGTATTACACTGTTCTTATTATTAATGCGGATTTTATGCATTTATGACAAAAATGAATATTCAAAGAATTTTTAAATTACTGTTATATTATTTTTGAGTTATTAAAACGAAGTTGAAAAGAAGTAAATGTTTATGAGGCTTCTGTATCTTGCGATTAATGTGGACAATTTTCCTCTTTTTATTTCAATTTTTTATTTCTGTGGAAGTGCTTTCAGTATTACACTGTTCTTATTATTAATGCAGATTTTATGGAGTTATGACAAAAATGAATATTCAAAGAATTTTTAAATTACTGTTACATTATTTTTGACTTATTAAAACGAACTGGAAAAGGAGTAAATGTTTATGAGGCTTCTGTATCTTGCGATTAATGTGGACAATTTTCCTCTTTTTATTTCAATTTTTTATTTCTATGGAAGTGCTTTCAGTATTATACTATTCTCATTATTAATGCGGGCTTTATGCAGTTACGACAAAAATAAATATTCAAAGAATTTTTAAATTACTGTTATATTATTTTCCTCTTGCGTGAAAGTTCGTAGTCTAATTATTGCACTCTTTTAATCCGCAGAAACTGAACTGGGAGTCTGATTATTTCCGTAAAAAACGCTGGGACCCCCTGCCGGAATCGAAAAGATATTTGCCGATCGAAGAGGGTATCAAACAGGTCAGCGAAGGTGTGCTAGCGTATCACACGGATCCCAACACGGCGTATCCGTACGTCGAAAGGATGTTCGATTCGAATCAAATCTGCGCGCTGACGGAGATACATTTGTTTAAACAATCGGTGATGGGAATGTACGCGAGTCACAACGGGCAGTTCGTCGAGATGGCGAAAATCGGGTGAGCAATTTTCGGCAATTCTTTTCTATTGTTTCTTGATCTCTGATCACTGTCTTCTGCCGAAGATTGACGAAAATGTTTAACACCGGACTGCGAGATCGTCAAATCAAACACTGGTCCTCGAGAAAACCTCAATGTCAGTCGGACACGTTGTCGACGAGAAGTATCACGATCTATGAAACTGCTCCGGCTCTGATTTTGTGGGCGTTCGGCAGTTTCGCGGCTGGTGTTATTTGCATCGCAGAAAATATTATTTACAAACGTTCGATGAAGTGAGTAAAGTTTGTTCTTCATTGAACCGGCAGAAAAATAATATGGAATAATAAATAGAATAGACACATAGATATATGTACTGTCCGCGCGTCTATTATGGGGAGATAATTGTTTATTAGAATATATTGCCCAAATGAATTTGTTGACTTGTAAGGATTGTTACAAAATATTTAAATACTTCAAATTAGATGCATTCGAACAGAAAAAAATGAAATCCTGACCAGACAAAGGCGGCTATAAATGTTAAAAAATTCTAATGTCACAATTTTCAAATAAAGAAGAACAATCTTTAATATTATTCCAAATATAATTATTATTTCCCATATTAGGGGTACTGTGCTTCCCATATGGGGCACAATTTAGTATAAAAAACGAAAGATTTATGGAAATACATCACAACACCATCTAACATATACTTTAGAAGCGATAAACGCAAAATTTTCTTCTTTTTACATAGAATTTATGATTCAAAATATTTCCCCATATTAGGCAACTACCTAATTAGGCTTTCTACCGTTTGAAAGTACAGCCACTTATTTTTGTTATGAGCTCACGAAATCCACAATCTAATGAAAACAGAATGGAAGGTGCTAGCAGAATCACGACATTGAAATACTATAAAGACAAGCCTTTTTAGCATATTCTGTTCTGTTTTTTACAGCGCGAGATCAGAGAATCGAAGAGGGATGGTCGGTTCAAGAGGAAGCAGCTTCGTCAGTGGGAACAGCAGGGACAACTTGCTGGAGGAGCAACTATAAACGTGTTACCGTGAAACACGAATGCCACAAGAGTTTGATTAGTTGAAGATTTTAGTTACTTAGCTGACAATTATAGTACGAAGCACGTTGATCCATGCCGATCTAAGAATAAAAATTGAATTTATTTAATACTGTCGCGAACACGGATGATTTCAAAGGTCTTCCGGTCACCACTAAACAAAATCGTTCCGTTCGCGGTCCATTCGCGTTATCGGATTTTCGCGTTACGAAAGAGTCGGTTCTCTTCCGTGTAAAAGCGGCGTCACGTCAAAATTGACATGGCCTCTCATACAAAATAGAAGAGCGTAACCACTTTACGTGGTAAGAAGCTGCAGAACGAACAGCATTGCATGCAGTCGTTCGATTCGCAAGCTGCGACATAGAACGCGATAGATCCTAAGTGGGATGTACGTTCGAATGTTCCTCGGTCTGCAATTGTTTGTCGCCTCTTGCGCCGGTAATACCGATTTGATTCGCGACTATTTCGTTTTCAAGAAAATTAACAGAGTCGCCGGATTCTCTTGCGGAGATCCCGACAGTAAGTTGGCATCGCCGTTTCAAAATTATTGCGTCTCAAACGGACAAAAGAAACACGTGAGATTATTATTAACCCTTCAGGGCCCGGTCTTCGTAGATTCGCGATAAGGTAGAGTGGCCACGTTACCGACCTACCGACGCTGAAAAAGTCACGGTGACTATCCCCGGCTCTCAAGGGTTAACATTTGATCGAAATAATGCGAAAAATTTTTGACGAGGAATGCTTTCCGTTTTGTACGATCTACTAAGGTAATTGCTATCATAACAAAACCTGCTTCGGCGCAGATGACGTCAGCACTGCAAAGATATTAAACGACGCTGGGATCACGGTCTCGTTAACGCAGTTCGGAGCGAACGTTGATTTATGGCGTTTCCTTTGGACGCAATACGGAAACTTGGGCGTTTTCCTAGATTTACGCTGTTCGGAGAGAAATGACGATGTTTCAAGCATATACGACCAAGTAAACGAAACACATACTTTTTTACCAGCAACACCCAATAAATGGTCCATTATCTCAAAAATACAAGACACGGCGAAAATAATGGACCGTTCATTGGCAATGAAGTAAACAAATATTGCAACGATTGCGCTAACTGATCTTTTGGAACAAACATCAGGCCTCGGCTCGGTATTTATTCGGGCATTTGCATCATTGGTTAATTCTGGAGGACTACGGAAAGAAGCTGACAGAAACCGTGCAACCGTTGAACGAAAGTACGTTCAGTATTATCACAGATCTCGCGATCTCTATACCCGACGACGATGGTTACGCGCTGTACGATGTTTACAATCATTGCAAACATTGCGGCGGTTCGCTGATCGTCACGGAATTGGGTGCCTGGACGAACGACACTGGCTTGACCGTTAATTTAGTAGAGAGCATGTTTGCCAGAAGATGGAACTATCGCCGGGTGAAGGTGAAGGCTGCCGGCGTTGTAAGTATTGTCCGTGAGAAAATGCTTCTCGCGTACCCTGGCTCCCTGGGGGAGGGCCGGGGTTATGCGGGACTATCCCCAGGGGAGTGTCCCCCGAGACTACACACTAAAAACTCACGCCCACCTAAAGCTAAAGGTGGCTGGATCACGCGAGTACTCAACAGGGCAGGGCCTTCATGACCTGGCATGATGCAGTTTCTATTCTTGACGCTTTCGGATGTACGTAATGTCCTTCTGGCGTTGCTTTCTCGACGTTTTGCAAGCTGTGCATGCTAGCGCCGTGAAAGGTCGGAAGACACACTGATACCGATACGTGTTTCGAGGCGGTGATACAGCAATCTCGTGTCCCGGTTCGTTGTTTACCAATCAGGTGTCAATGTCGCGGCTTACGCCCGAGAGCGTCAACAGTAAAAACCGTGTGTTGTTTGTCTTGCTCGTGTTCTTCGTCGAATCGATCGGGATCCAGATCTCCATTGATAGAATTCGATAACGGTATCTGAAAATGTTAATGTTATGTAGGTAGGGGCCAGACCGAAGGACATCGACCTGATAACGTATCTTCGAGAACCGAATGTCGTGCAGCTAGATAATTGGGCGAGATTCGGCTACGCTATCACGCTACACATTGCCGAAATGTTCAATCTCACGTAATACTTTATTCATTGTTCCGAAGAGTTCGTGCTCCGTCGTCGTTCTAAACGAGAAACGGACGTTTCATTTACAGCCTCGAGGTGATAGAATTGAGTTTTTGGTCGAAAGATGATAGGAACGGACCGTTGATGACTGGCCTGAAACAACGGAAGTTCGACGTGGGTTTTTATCCGTCGGTCCTGACGTTAGAGAGACTTAATTACGCCGATGTGATGCTGCAAGTTTGGCCCGCGAGGTAAACATCCGATTATCACGAGAATGTGATGTTCGTAATCATCGTAGTCTCTGTATAGATCAATTAATTGTATACCCTTGGGCTCTACGTGGTCCGAATGGGTTCCAGTGGGTCCACAGATACCCATCCAGCGTTACGGGATTCGAATCTGGCCAAAGATGCCTACTTGTGGCGAATCCGACTCGGAGAACCTGGCTGGCCCGAGTCGGCCTCGGAACGTAGTAGGGGAAATGCTATAGTCAGAATCGAGTGACCTCCCCTGCCTATAGTGTAGTCCAGGCCTGCCTAATGGCGGCCCGTCGAACAGATGCGGTTTCCTCTTCGCCTGCTCGGCGAGACGGTCCCCATCGTGTCCACTCCAACTTTTCCTTCGGCACGAGGCCCACGACCGCTACTACATACATACGTATGCGTGTACATGTACATGTCGCAGGAAACGTCGTAGTGGACACGGTGGGCACTGACTCACCGAGCAGGCGAAGAGGGACAGCAGACAAATCTGTTGCCATCGGAAAATTTTGAATAGTGGGGATGGGAGCCCAATGTCGCAACTCGTGCTAGTTACCCTCGCTACCGGTACGTTGGTGGGACAATTCTCGCAACGGGAGTCATGCATACCTCGGGCGGAATTTTTACGGTAACGGTGATCCGATGAGGCCCGGATTGGCCCCAGGTAGCGCAGACCAATGCGTATTTCTCTCTACCAGGGGGCCGGCATGGTTTGAAATCCATATACGTATGCAACGGTCAAGATCTAGACAAACTACTCCTTCAATATTGCAATAAGCATTTTAGAAGTGGTCAATTGTGTTTCCTAAAAGTCCAATCTACGTCTGTATGGAGCCCAAATTGCGAATTTCTACCTCATCGTGGAGTAATTTGTAATATTCGGCAGAAGATTCGAATTCTGAAGCAAGTACGACGTCACAAGATGGCTGCCGCCATACATTACCCACTTAAGGGTGCTAATTCGCGATTTGGGCTCTATACAGACCTAGATTGGACTTTTAGCCACGTAGCTGTGACAAATACACGCAGCCTTGCTAATTTCCCCTTCTACCGCACTACTTTCCACGCTTTCGCTCTGCGACCGGGTCACGTGACGCATTCCGCCTTTGTCGTGCATACTCCGATACTGGTAGAAAGAGGGTAACTTTTTCCCCTCGATTCATGCTCCCTCCCCTCATCTGATGACACTGCGTTGGTCCCAGGTCGGCCCTCGGGGTCCTCATACGTTGCATTTACCTTGCATTCAATGGAAATATTTTAGGGTCCAGCTTTCCCAGATCGAATAATGCAAAATGTTGCTCGACAACGTAAAAGTAGAACCTGTCAGGTCAAGTTATCCAACGCTTTTCACCCTTGAAAAGCCCGATCTTTGCATTATCGAGCCATAAATCAACTTTGTACGATCTAGTGTTGTGTGCGGCACACCATGGCACACGCACGCGGCACGCACACTGGGACGGATCAAGGCCACCTGGGAAAGCTGTACCTTAATATGGAATTAGTCAGAAATGTTCATGTTCGACGGTCAACTAATTATCAATATTTTTGTAGAACATGCTTCATGTTTCGTACTGTACCGTCAGATAAAGACAAATCTATTGTAGTCTTTCGGCCATTCGAAGCAAGCGTTTGGTACACGGCTTTCGCATTGTCGCTCGTCATAATATTGACGTTATGGTCGATCTGGAAATTAGATAAAAGATGCGACTCTGAAGAAAGTGCGCTTATTCTGATTGCGGCGATATGTCAGCAAGGTAATGTTTGCGATACGGGCGCAAGACTGATAAGCAGATTGCAAATGTTATGCAAATTCTAATGTCCAATATTGATCGAGTTCAAGAAATTCGAAATAAGACTATGCGTAGGAAGAGTATAGGAAGCGACTCTGTGACATCACGCGTTGCTTCTTATGATGCAATGTTACTCAGGAATCCAAATCCTTCGAAACATTACGAAACGTCGCGATGATTAATCAGTCAACTGTGATTGACCAGTATACGTTAATGAATTGTTAAACTCTTATCGAATAAAAAAGTAATTCTTTCCCATTTAGCTTTACAAGGGCTTTGGCTTTCATAATAGACGCATTTGGCCTGCGTTCGACGTGTATGTTCGTCATTGCTTGATTTTAATTCCGCGCCGTGAGGGATCTTTCAAATTAAACTCCACAGTTCACTGGTTAATTACTTTCCAATTCGACACCGGCGTCTTTACATGGTTGTTGGCATTGCGTCTCCTGATCGTGGCTTTTCACTTGTCGATATCAAATTGGATCTTGTCTTATCAGTCTTCAACTGTACCATTCACGAGATACTGTGTAGTGTTCGGTCAGGAGACATATTTTTTTACTCGAATCTTTTTCTTCGTTTCCCTCGATGGTTCTCACTCTCAAACGCGATATCTTGAGAAGCGAGCGAACAGAGGGGAGATAACAGTTGACAATTCTCAAGACACCTCTCTCAATAATATTGACGACAGAAATCCGAATCAACAACTATTAAGCAGACACTACTGTGCACACAATAGAACCTCGATCATCTGAACTTCCGTTATCTATATCTACTGTCATTCATGTTGTACACGATCGGTATAAATCGGACACTCCAATTCCCCTAATTAGACAAATAAGATTCTACTCTGCCTAGGCCTCGATTTTTAATTTAATTGATATTCCTTAGAGATAATTTTGTTCATTTATAGGGCTCCCGTTCGAGAACGATCAGTATGCCGGTCGCATTGCCTTCCTGCAGACTATGATATTCGGTCTGCTCATATATAATTGCTACTCAGCGGCTATGGTATCAAGTCGATTGAATATTCCTCTGAACAGAATGAATGATTCGTTGTACTCGCTGGGGAAAAGCAAGCTGAAACTCTCGGCTCGTAAAGATATCTTCTTCAACCTCCTAATAACTGTAAATTTTTACAATTGATTAACCGTTACAGTCATTATGTTATTAAACCCTCTATAATACCCGTATAACTGTCAAACCCGGTTCGTGGAGGGTTAATATTGTGAAACGAAACTGTTCGTAGTCTAACACTCCGGATGTTCGTTTTTTCAAAAAACATTGGGACGATGTACCGGAGGAGAAGAAATTTCAAGAATTACACGACGGCATAAGAACTATTATGTCTCCTGGACACGCGTATCACGCAAATCCCATTGATGCCTACCCGGTAATAGAACGTATGTTCACCAATGAAATGATTTGTCAGCTCACCGAAGTACACTTGCTCCAACCTTCGGTGTTTGGCTTGTGGTCAACGCGGTACAGTCAGTTCCGGGAAATAGCAAAGATAGGGTAAGAAACCTTCGGAAAATGTCGGGAGATAAGGTGTAAACCGACATCAATTAATTTCAGATTAATTAGGATGACTACCGCAGGAATTCGAAACAGACAAATACACCGTTGGACACCGAGGAAACCATTTTGCGAAGAAGAAAAACGCTACGTGTCAAGCGTTACCATTCTTGAAACTGCACCCATCATAATATTGTTAATTATTGGCCTAGTGTTGTCTACTATAATCTGCGTGATCGAAAATATTGTTTTTCGTATATCCAAAAGAAATAATGCCATAATAGCACATACGAAGAAACCCAAAACCAAAATATTAACAACCTCGATGAAAAAGTGATACTTTTTTGAAGTACTTGTTTTGTTTTTTTTTTTACCAACGATTTACGTCAATCGCTGTAACAGAGATAAAAATAGAAAATTGTAGCGGTAAACTCATTTCACTGATGTATAAATTAATTTTATTAAATAAAATGTATTAATAACATCATTGCAAGAAAAGTACCGCGCGGTATCCGTGCATGTCCAAGGAAATTGTATGATAATAGAAAATGAAGGATGAAAGTTTCTTACAAAATAGTATGATCGCTGTCTGTCGATAGAAAATGCACATTCGAAGAGGTCTAGTGATTAAGTTATTTCTTCTTTTTCGACTTTTTGTCAGTCAATGCTGGAGGTGCTCCAGTGAGATCTGCTAGCTGTTTTTTAAGTTTCAATAGTTTTTCCACTTCAGGCTGCCACACGGACTTTGTTTCCTTACTTTTCAAATCGCGTACCAAAGCGCCCTGAGAAAAACCGTCAAGTTTAGAAAATGCTAAAATTAAATAGAATCGCTGACATGGAATGCTTTTATCGTACTTGTTTAGCTATAGCCGCTTCTAAAGCCGCCGCATCCATTAAGACATCTTCATTTTGTTCAGGTACAGGTACCGCTTTGGGCTTATTATTTTTTACGGCCTTATTATTTTTTACAGGCTCCGAAGATTTAGTTCCTCCGCCTATGAGATCAGCAAGCTTCTTCTTCAAGTCTAAAAGAATCTGTACCTCCGGTTGCCAGACACTCTTGTCATGTTTGGACTTCAGTTCTCTGACTTTAACGCCCTAATGTATAAACAACATGATCCTTAAATAGAGAGTACATTTTCTTTTCTTGTAAAATATTTTTTCTAAATTTTATTCACCTGCGCCGATATTTCAGCTTCCAAAGATTTCACGTCGCAACTCGCACCATTCATTTCGTCAGTTTTAATTGCACTCTCCTGTTTTCCGCTGTATTTTTTTCTTAATGTTTCCACGTCTTTATCTTCGATTTTCTTGAACAGCGGAGAAGGTTTACCAATTTTGTGACCTGACGGAAGTATGTTAGTAATAATGTCAGGAATGTATCCATAACTGCTTTTGTCCAATCCTATTTGTGATCTGAGTTCGCGTGACGTATTGGGCATAAATGGAGCCAGCAGTGCCGCTAACAGGCACGCTAAATTACAACATATGCCAATCACTGTGCCAGCTCTTGTCCTGCGAACAGAAAAACATTATTTATTACGTTTCAAAGAATCACGCCGCCGGATAGATATTATTCACAAGCGCTGGGACACAGACCTGCAACGTAATTTGATGTATCAAGTTTTTATAATCTTTTTAGCAAGTAAACATTTCTACACGAACAAAACTGTAAAAAACTTATGATATATTTTACAATTAAATAATACTACTCTAAAGAGATTGAAGACTAATGTTGAATGAAAAAAAAAGAATGTTAAAAGTGCATCTACGGCATCACATCTTACGATACTATTCTGTTTAGAAGTGGCTTACTTGTCGTCAGCGGTTCCTTTAATTTTCACCCATGGTTCTTGGAACTGCATGTACTGATTTCCATGCTTGGATATTGCCAGTACATGTTTCAAACTGTCCCGCAGCTTCCCTTGCTCCAAAGCTTGAATATAAGATGACAACTCACGTTGGGCCAATGCCAACAGCACCAAGTCATCTTCCTGAAGTATCATCGGTGGAACTTTTGAATCGAAATACTTCTCCGCGAACATCAGAGCCCTATTTATTAAAAAACAATTCTAAAATATCGTATTTAAAATAAAGATCAGTCAACAACTCGACTAATTTCTCACATACCTGTTCACGAAGTTACCGAAATTGTTTAACAATTCGCTATTGTTTTTAGTCGCTAAATCCACCCAATTGAAATTAGAATCCTGAGTCTCTGGCCTGACGTATGCAAGATAGAACCGCCAAACATCGGCCGGTATACCTGTATCTCGGGCATCAGTGCCGAATACTCCAATTCCCCTTGATTTCGAGAATTTTGTATCTTCGTAATTTAAATATTCTAAATGAAAGTAGGATGTTAGAAACTGGCTGGTTGCACACCTCTAACGAGAACGCATTTAATATGAATAATGTTTTGTTGATCTTACCCGTCGCCATTAAATGCTTCATTAACGTATAACCCTGGTTAGCTGCTAGTAGACAAGCAGGAAACATTACCGTATGGAAGGGTACATTGTCCTTCGCCATAAATTGGTATAAATCGACGGTTACACCTTCAGGTTTCCACCACTGTTCGTATTCTTTAGTGTATCGCTTTGTAATACTGATATAACCAAACGGGGCATCGAACCAAACGTAGAAAACTTTGTTTTCAAAGCCTTTCGCTGGCACAGGAATTCCCCACTTTAAATCTCTTGTTATACAGCGTGGTTTCAGTCCGTCACGTAACCATGGTTTCGAAACTACTCTGGCTACGGTCGACCATCCTTTCTCCACAGATGCGGACCATTCTTTCAGCTTTTCTTCTAACTGCAGAAAATAGTCATTAAACATCATAGCATAAATAACGCGAATTTCCTTCCATGTTTTTGGCAAAGTGAAATAAAAACAATCACAATTGTTAATGTTCTATACCATTATTAGCGGAATGATACAAGGATACAAAGAAAGTCACATCAGCGAGGGGATGCTCTAATTGCAAACTACACTAATACTTGCCTTAGGTAAGTCCAAGAAAAACTGCTCCGACTTTTTCACAACTGGTCTATTGCTACACACTTTACACCGGGGCGATATTAACTCCGTTGCATTCACTAAGTGACCACATCCGTCACACTGATCGCCACGCGCATCTTCATACTTGCACCTTGGACATATACCTTCTACAAATCTATCTGCCAGGAATCTGTCGCAAGATTCGCAGAGAAGTTGATCTACCGTTTCGCTAAACACATATCCCTCCGATTTTATTCTGGAGAAAAATGACTGTACAATCCTGGAAGTCGAAAAACACACCTATATAGTATCGACAACTGTTTCGTATTAACATGACTGCAACGTAAACGAAATGGTAAGAAGCTTAATCTTTGGATCAAAAGTTTAGACAGAAACCTTAAAAAATTACATCCTATAATGCAGCTAGTACGAGATCCATCTTACTCTGTTTGCTCAGGTGTAGTAGTACGACCGAAATAGTCAAACCCTATACTAAACCATCTATATACATCGTTATGAATATCAAAAAATTTGTCGCATATAGCTTGCGGTGTTGTTTTCTCTTCTAAAGCTTTGGCCTCTGTGGCAGTGCCATACTCGTCAGTCCCACTGTAATGTTCAATTAACTGTGTTACATTTAACATTCAAAATCCAGACATTGCTATTATAAACATTTAGAAAATCATACATACCTAACAAAAAGTGTATTGTAATTTCTTTGCCTACAATATCTGTAAACGAAACAAATGAATTAAAATATATACTATACTTTAATGCAATGTCGAAGTATAGTTAGACGATATACCTGGCAAAGATGTCAGCAGAAAGTACACAACCGATAATATTTCCCAAGTGAGGAATATTATTGACATAAGGCAATGCAGATGTTATTAGAATGTTTCTCTCTCCTTTCTTCGGTAATCTAGACGTGAGAAATTTTGATTAAAGCTCAACGACTTTTTAAATGCATGTATATTAATTTCAATTAAAGCTTACATAGGATAAGATGAATCCTTCACCACAGCATAAGACTTGGAAGACCAGTTACTGGTGACATTCTGAATTTCTTCTTTACTAACTGCTTCGACATCTTTCTCCTTCTCTTTAGTGGGGCTAATCTGTAATAAAAGTATCAAAATTCTTGTAACATTACATATTGTATATTGTGATATTAATAATTTAATCAAAGGAAACTTACATTACTTGGAACTGGTTTAGAGGGTCTTGAAGATTGAATGGTGGTATTAACGGGAAACCATGACGAGGCTTGTATACTGAGAATTGCCTTAACACCTCTTTCAAATTTGTATTCTTTCAAGGAATCCTAAATGTATAAATTAAAATCATCTCAGTTTAATGATAACATATACATAAAATATTAAGGTAACAATGGGAAAGAAATTCCATACTTGAATAATTGGTAATAATTCAATATTTGATAACCAACTTTTAATAGATGGATATTCTGTGCATAGTTCTTGCCCAATCTCTGTAACTAATATAGTAGACCATATAGTTACCCAAATGCATGCATCTGCCAATGATAAATCATTTTTATCCTAAAATATTGTTAATTAAATCTCAGTTCTATCAAAAGTGTTAATGCATTTTTATTAACAATAGACATACATATTTTGCATTACCTGAATTAAGTACTTTTTATCTTTTAACGCGCCATCTAATTGTTTTAATAAAGCCCATAAGCCAGATTTATTCGCATTGGGTGCATTGCCATAGTTTACTATAGCTGGCTAAAATGAATAGTAGTTACAATATTAGACTTAGTTATGTTTACAAAGGCTTTAAAGAATATATCATTCGTTTTTTATGACTTACCTGCAACTGAGAAATATCCCATTCTAACCACTTGTTATTAACAATTTTAGATTCTTCAGGTAGAGGTACTAAGAGTTGCATTGCTGCACTAGTGCTAAATAGCACTGACCCACATGACAATTCAATAGCAGGTAAACGACCCAGAAAACTTGCTAAACATAATAAAATAAAATTTAGTTAATGTTAAGAATTGTCTCTCGATACAATACAAATAAATTTATAAACTAAATTATTCTAAATCAAATTTGGAAATTTCACAACTATGGTACAACTATAACTTATTACAAAAAAATACATTATTAAATTGAAGTTAACGAACACTGGCCGAATAAAAACAAATTATGTACGACGTTCAATATTTTAAAAAACGTAAACACAATTTTTTAAGTATTTTATGACAGATGAAATAGCAAAAAAATATAAATGGAACAATACATAGATTGGTTATAAACAATCGTAAAAATAAATAGGAATGTACGTGATCACACGAAACTTTTTCATTGAATATATATTAGTGCATCACCCACGTGTTGGGGCACTTCAGGTGAAACAAACACCTGATATTTCATCATGTAACAGGAAATTAAATTCGAACTGAGAGGTTAAGTTGCTCACCACTCGGTTCTACCGCTTGCACGTTAACAGATTGTTCAGCTATTTTAGCTGCAACTATCAGTTTTAACGTGTTTGGATTGCCTTCGTTCGTCGAAATAATCATTTTCACTAATAAGTTAATAAATATTCACAATAAATAGATGAAAATATTTTCAGCGCACAACCGACACATGTGAGCGACAAGTAAATGCCAGAGCAGGTTGCAGCAGTTTCAGCAGGCTTGCTCAATGCGTTGTCAAGGAGTAGGGATATATTTGGTGTGAAAAACACGGACCAATCAGCGTGGCGTTGACATTGTTCGAGATGGAATACGACCGCTGTAGCCGCGCTCTGATTGGTCCGTGGCTTTCGTTGGCAATTCCTCGCGGAGAACATTTTTACAAAGGAAATATGTCCTCAGGAATCACTGGTATCCCAAACCGGTATGACAAACGAACCTCCTTGTGATTGGTCTACTCCTATACCTCGTAATTCTGGTATAGATCGGAAAGCTCAATAACATACATCAGAGATATATAATAATTACAAGACACCTACTTCATCGACTTCGACAAGCCTTACAATTTTTCGTGCGTAAACCTAGAGGACGCGATGAAACGTCGGTAATGCAGATTGCTGCACGTCCCCCGGTACAGTCGGTAAGTACCAAAATAAGTACATCGAACACACGTGAAAGTACGTACACATAATTCAAGGGGCTGTTGAAACATTTGGCTATCCTTGTCCTTGAAATTAATTGCGTACGTCACGTTATGTACATTATTAATAAATCCGCAAGATAAACTGTAATAAAAGCCGTGAAATGTATATTCACCGTATCAGAATTAGAATTCTTTACCAACAAGGTGCGTGTCAATGTGGCTTTGATACTCGATACGTATTGATTACGGTCCTATAATAGCTAATGCGATATCACACTAACGGTGAGATCGGATCTGTACAACAATCCTCTAGGGGCGTCGGTGTCGGCGCATAATTATTAGTAACGAGAATGCGAGCGAGCTTCCAGGAATATTAGGACTATCGAGTTCTCTGCTAACCGAACGGGTCGCGAGCGCGCAGACTCGCCGAAGACGCCAACCGTTTGGTTAGACGTAAGACGCGGTGAGACGAGACGTAACGGAGTTGCTAAATATAATACACGAAGGCACGCGATTCCCTTGCGGCCGGGGGCATCAGGACGGTCAACAACATCCACGCGAGCACGAACTTCGTCCTCGGTAGTGGTCTTGCTGTACTTCGTCCGATCGCAGACAGTTTCTCGCGCGCAGAAGCCGGGGGACCATAGAAGACGAATAATAATCGCCGAGCGTCGAACAAGTGGGGGACACCGGGCCGGCCCGAAAGAAAAGCCCGATAGTTACCGTGATTCCACGAGCTCTCCGAGATTCCCGCGGACGAATCTATATGTGTTTCGTGTGTTCTGCCGATGTTGCCACCGTCACATGATAACCGGCTGAACTACAGGTGAGACCGTTCGCGAATCGACGCTGCGTACCTGTTCCCGTTACCTGGGGCCGCACGGAGCGTGATACTAGTCTCGAACTGGACAAAAACGGGATCCCCTAATCTCTACGTCGACTTGTATATCTCATACGCTGGCCAATAAAAATCGTCGATACAGTTTCTCTCTGCGAGACGATGCCCCATGATAAATTTGCGATGACATAAATTCTTCAATCTTGTTGCATTTGCGGCAGCTGTTGCGTGCTCGAAGACCGCTGGACGCTGTCAATGAAACACAGGGTGTGCGTGCGATACAAATATCGATCACAGCAATACAACGGGGGTAGTTCTACGAGCCGAAATGAGCTCGTTGTCGCGCGCCGCTATTGGCGGATCATGGAGATTTTTTATCTAACCGAGAACTCTCGAGCAGGGCCTCCAAAATTCATTTCTTATTTTCGTCTCATTCTGCGTCCAGCAGAATCAAACACCGGGGCTTTTGCAAACTCTGTTCCGTTCTGATCTAAATAAGCAGGATCATGAGCAGTCGCGTGACCGTTTCCTTTTATTCTTGGCAATCGTATTGCAGGTAGAACGTCTCTGCATTAGGATCGCTCTTACACGCGACTAATCGGATCGGTTGATTTCCCCGACGACGTCCAACGACGGTTCCGCTTTCTGAAAAAGAAAAGAAAAGGGGAATGTTTACGGGCTTCGAATTATTTTCGCGTCCTATATACGCGAGCCGTTCCAAAGCCGCCAAGAGAGTCCCCTCGGCTCTCCGAACACCGTCTAAATATATACCTGGTTCGTTATCTTGCCGTGTTAGATGGTTTGCCGCGGTTCATTTGCGCGTCGAACTTCGCAAGAACGATTGACATGTTGGCGTTACGTGCCGTAAACCGACCTGGTCGAAGGATGGCGACGCCGTATGACGTAATCCGGCTGCTATTCTTTCGGTGCGGGACAATGGTAAGCGCGTGCTGAACGACCGGTTGTTTGGACAGCCCTTCTCAGCCATGGCCGTTTTAATGGATCAGGGGAGCAAAATCGTAGCGCTGCCATAGGCGTCTCGTTCATAGAATTCGCCGATCAATAAGCCGCCTCGGCCGGCGGACATTCGGCTCGCACTCTATTCGTAAATACTCCGACCATGCCGGATTGCGTTTCAACGCGTCGAACGTGTTCGCTGACACGACTCTGTCCGTCCGGTGCTCCCATAAGATCGTGTTTCAACGCGAAACTACCCGACGTCAGCTCCCGTCGCGGAATTTCACCGTTCACGGGAACGCTCTGTTTCGCCGTCTTCGACTTATGTAACTAATAGTCTTCGCGTGGTTCTCTTTTTTGTACTTTTCTTTTTTCTTGCTTTTCGTTTTAACGCGCGTCATTTCGCCGGAACCGATTGCCAGGGACGTCGGGCGTGTGCTAGTGCGACGACATTGCGGAAGGACAAACATCGCGACGCTGCTTTTCGAACGCCTCGGTGAACTCGAACGAGCGGTTGTTCCCCGAACGTTTAAACTATCTCGACTTTCTTTCCACGCTCGACAGAGATGAATATCCAGAAGCCCGAGGGTCTTTTGTCGGCGGTGTTACCCACTGAACTTGCGTCTTCGCCCAGCTCACGACAGCTCATTATAAACCACGACCAACAGGTGCGTCCGACACAAATAACGTACCCTTTTGTCTTCCCCACTCCTTTCTATTCTGCTGTTCACACGTTATACTGGCCACGTGTACGCTAACCCTTTAAGGAAACGACTCTTAACAAGATAGCTGACAGAGTAATCTGTGCGCTCGCACTCAGATCTTGCCGAACGAGGCTCGCTTCGAGGAAAATTTCGAATGTGTGCGTATGGGTAATCAAGCATTTCTCGGGATTATTTAAATCGGTTATGAGTAGACTGCGGATTTTATGCGTTGATCATATATCATTCGAAACAGCAGAAAAATTGAAGGAATTGCAGAATAGTAATATGTACAGTCACATTTTGAAGCTTCGGCTATACGATTTGGATTTCTTTCAGAAGTTTACTAGCGAAAAATAGAATCATGGAGAAAATGGTCAAGGTTGCTGTCAGCAGTTAAACTATCTTCGAACAAACGTCGATAATTTTTATTTCACAGAAAAATCCACAGTCTAGTTGTGATGTAATGGCGAGGCCACGTAATCATTTCGTAATCTAGCAACATTGGTGCAATCGGAAAATTGTCGGAGTAATTGAGAAATGTAAATTGAGAAAGTTTGAACGCTTTTTTTGTAAGTGCTCGAGATAGGGCGTAACAGAAATAATTTAGATTACGAAATGTCTTAGAAGCTTCTATTTCGGACGCATTGCAATTTTTACTAAAGAAAATAATTTTCTCTCTTTGGAATTTTTTACTTGAAATGGCGGCAGCGAATGTGTTAAGATTTCTATCATTGTGAGGTATAAAATGTGGGTAGCAGAGTAATACCTGTTTTATTAATTCGATATAAAAATGTTAAAGTGTCTACGGGGTAAGGAACTTAATTACTGTGGGGGTACCAATCACTGTGCCTATATTAATTATACTTATTTTTAAAGAATAATGAATATTACAAACATATATACATATACAATATGTTACACATGTATATCTCTTTTTTAATATTCATTAAGCTTTAAAAATAAGTAAAGTTAATATAGGCACAGTAATTGTTACCTCCACAATAATTGGGTCCCAAAAGCCTATATTAATTTTTGAAAGCATCCATTTTGTTATTTTCGTTTGAGTTACACTGCAAATAACTTCAGTTTAACTCATTCATTACGTACCATAATTCTCATTTGTTTGATTCTCTGTTAATTGACTACTTTTTACGGTGAAATAATGCTCGTCTTATAGAAAGCAATATGATTTTGATAACGATCTGTTTAACAGGACGAAGAAGCATCGGATTGTTCGCTTCTGACCTCTAGTCCACTCAATGACAATGTGTTCGAATCCGTCGGGATTTTTGTTACCTCTTTGGAGGGGAATCCCGTGGAGTCCATTTCTCCGCCGATGCTCGAGAACATTAATAAAGAGGATGGACTTAACGAGTTCATGAGTATAGTGAACAGTTCAAGCAGAATCCTGAACGATGGTAAGCATTCATCAGCAGACATAAACGCTTAAGCATAATTGCACGGATAACGATACCGACAAGACTCATTTTTTCTTAATCGTTCTGAGGAAAAACGACATTTCACATATTTTCCGTATAACATTTTTCCTTCTTTCGAACGGTAAACATTATTTCCTTCTAAATCGTTTCGTTTCTAACATAATATTGTAAAATGATATTAAATCTCAAAATAGAAAAAGTTAATTCTGAGGAACAGAAATTCAATGAAAATGCGCTCCTTTTAATAACGCAACTAGTACTTCCTTGCAAAAATTGATTCCCAAGGTCATTTGAAATAACTTTCTCGGAATCTGTCCGCTGTAGCAGCGCTACGATTGGTCTGCGTTTTTCGTTAATAACTGCTTAACAAAGCTACGGAAAAGATTTTCGCAACGGGAAAAGTTACTTCAAATGACCTTGGGAATCGACCCTTTTCAAGAAACTACAACATTTGTGGAACAGCCTGTATAATTGTATTCTTAAATTCATGTAACATCTCCACAGTATTATATTTTACATTTTTATTAGAAACGCGTAAAATACTAATTATGGCTAACTGTAACAAGCGCGAATGCACAGTTAGTTTTCCATCTACACCGTTAAATAAATCAACTCGGATGAATTAAAAGTATCGTCAATTGGCGTGTAACAAACTCCCCTACACGTGGCCCTTTTCTTCCCCCCCAAGCAAAGCGCCGCCGCGTGATATGCTTATTGTTCGTCGGAGTTACGTAATCGTTTAAAGTCGTACGCGCGATTCTTTTGCGTAGAAATAAAACGGCTTAATTGGCTCCAGTTCCAACTTCATCGATGAATTAATCCCGATGCGCGTTTCGTGTCGAGCCGTCAATAGTGGTTGCCGATTACTGTCTCGAGACGGTCATCGTCAGTCGTCCGTTGCGAAACCGAACGCGAGACTACAATAAATAATTATCGTTACGCGGACGAAAGCTGGTTGTGCTTGCGGCCGAGCCATTGTCGATTCGTTGTTTGTTGCAGAACCGAGCTCCCGCGATCCGATGGTGGAGTCGACGAGCAGCGGCAGCAGCAGCGACACGAACGGACCTGTTTGCGCGCAATTGTTGACGCAGCTGAACACAGCCTATCAACATCTCGCCCCCGATGCACAGGCACTGGTAAGCACCCCGATCACGCGAACCCTTAACTGCCGACGTGGATTGTAACTAGGGGTGTGCGGCATAAGTGTGCGCGAACCCGAGAATGTCAGGAGCCCGACGGTCGAGACGTGGCGGATCATTGAAAATTTCACGATTCTTGAATTTATCGGCATTCCCGAGAATCTGGAGATTCTCGAATATATCAGGATTCCCAAGAGATCCTCCAAATTTGGGGATTTTCGAATGTATTCCTGAAAATACCTTATCTCGAAAATTTGGGGATTTCCGAGAATGCCTAATCTCGAAAAATTGGGGATTCCCGGGAATGCCTAATCTCGAAAATTTGGGAATTCTCGAGAATACCTAAACTCGAAAATTTGGGGATTCTCGAATATATGGAGATTCCTGAAAATTCCTAATCTCGAAAATTTGGGGATTCCCGAGAATGCCTAATCTCGAAAAATTGGGGATTCCCGGGAATGCCTAATATCGAAAATTTCGGAATTCTCGAGAATACCTAAACTCGAAAATTTGGGGATTCTCGAATATATGGAGATTCCCGAGAATGCCTGATCTCGAAAATTTGGGGATTCTCGAATATATGGAGATTCCCGAGAATGCCTAATCTCGAAAATTTGGGGATTCTCGAATATATGGAGATTCCTGAAAATTCCTAATCTCGAAAATTTGGGGATTTCCGAGAATGCCTAATCTCGAAAATTTGAGGATTCCCGAGAATGCCTAGTCTCGAAAATTTTGGAATTCTTGAAGATATCGTGAATCACGAAAATAATCCTGAAAATTATTTAACGAGAAGCGTGTCAGTGTAAATAATGCAACGACACTCCGGCACCAAGACGCCACCTCGGCAGTTAGGGTTCAGAACCCCAACCAGCGCCGAACGTACCTTTCACAATGCAAAATTGCTTGTGACGTACTAATACTGAAAAAATATTTCCTGGATGTGGATTTTCCATGACACTAAAAACTGGATTTCTGTTTCGAACTGTCGTGCGTTTTACCCTTGCGTATTCTTAGATGCTTCCGATTGATTCGATTCTGCAAGTAGTGGTTCCGTATGATTAGTAGATCGTGGAATGAATAGTGCGTTTGGCCCAAAATTAACAAAACTTCTTAGAGTAATTATATTTCTTGTCTGGTAAAAGCAGCAATTAAAATAATCGATTCCTGGCTGTTTCAACTCGTCAAAGTCGAAGCAATGATCAATGATAAATATCCACAGTCTACACTATTTTCAGTCTACTATATTTTCGATTAAACTATTTTAACACGTTGACTGCCATGTCACCTATGTCCAGGTTTGAAAATGAATTTTTACGTTAATATATTCATTGTACCAAATTTTATTAGGAACTGTGAAATGCAAGAAAGTTGGAGGACTGCTCAATATCATACATTTAATTTTTTCAATTTTTATTTCATTAAATAACTTTGATTTTGTGGAACTTTTGAGGTTTCTAGTTTGGCAGTCAAAGTGTTAAAACAATGAATGACCAGAAGATAATACGAATCCGTGTTTCACAGTCGATCAAATTCTTAAAGCGTGTAAATATGCTCTTCACGCGTTCATTAAAAAGTATTTGTCATCAACGGTATTGTTCGTCAAAGTGTTGTTCATCGACAATAAGTTTCTTTGGTTCACTGATGCGTACGTATGGTTGCCTCTTTCTGCTCGTAATGTTGGTACACGTTTTGTTTCGCCCACGGTCAATTACCAGTTTTACCTTCGATCTAAATGCGTCAAGTTCACTTGCATCTACGCGTCTTCTTACTCTTATTTTTTATAGATGACTCTCTATAACTCAGATCGGTGTAACAAGAAGAGCATTTTCGGACACTGACCTGCTCACCTTTATTTTTTGTAGAGGCACTTCGAAAGAAACTACGCAATCTTATTGTTTGTGTGCCGGAATGGAATCTCTGTAGCTGCAGAAGTAAACAGTGCATAGAATAATAAGACACGAATAGGTCACTGTCACACAAACTATGATGTACGCAAAAATAGAAACGCAATAGAGCAAAATAATAAGAGGCAATGGTCTCGTCAGACATGCAATTTTCCTAAACTATAAAGAAATAGGTATAATATGACAGTGATTGTCGTTTCTGATGGTTTCGAAATTGATAACAAGAACGATCGGTTGTCAGATTTAAAACAATTTGTTCCACGATGTTAACATGATTGCTGCATATGTACATTAGGGAGAATTGAAATAAACAAGGACGTTATTCGGTTTATATAGAACAAGCAAAAGATTCTAAATTATTCATTAATTTTTTTTTACGTAATAGGTGTGCAGGTGAATATTTCCAATTCTGGTCACAAACGAACATCTAATTTTCATTTTCTTATTGCAAAAGAGCGTCGTGTACCAGGATGAGTGAAAGGATCGCCGAAACGCATTCCACTAATCATGCTGAATAAGTTATTTCCCCCTGCTGTCCTCCTTCGTTGATTAACTATTTCGAATTTCCATTTGCAAAATTTACAGACCAATTTTCGTGTGCTGTATTCAGCATAATATTTCGATCTATTTGGCACAAACTGGGAGTACCTTGCCAAACGTTGCACGCCATTGTTGCAATACATTTATTCACCAATGAGCACTTCTGCATTTAATAAATTCATCAATCACGAGGCAGCGTCGGCATAACATCGCTATCGTTTTGATAACCTCACTGTTCAGCGAATTCTATTTTAATTACATTGTGTCTAATAATGTACCCCGGAAACGGACGAAAGTTTCGCTTTCTCGTTTATCAGTACCCCTCCCTTGAGTAATGGATCATCAGAATATAGTTTGATGCATCACGATTTTATGAAAATTTTGGCAGACGTACTTTCGCAAGTGTCATAAAATTAACGAGCTATCCAGATATATTGATAATCGACCTTCATTTGCAAATACAAAAATACACATACTCGCGCCTAGATCCTTGGAAATTAGCTTCTATAAAGCTCAATACGCGCTTAGAGTTGAAATATCTGGAGGAAAGCTTGGAGAGGAGGACGTTTTCGAATTTTGTTAAAAGAAACAAAATCATTCAAGATATTCCTCGGAAGATTGCTCGAGTATTGGCGATATCTTACGAAATACGTGTGTTTATAGATTGAACCGTGACATCCCTTACACGTTCACGGTGGTGGGAATCTGTGCCAGCCGTCATCGTGATCTATGTGTACTAATCCATCGCTTGTCGCTTCCCTAACATCATGATGAACTTTCACTGTAACTGTTTAGTTTTACAATCAGGAGAACGGAGGAAAGCCACCGTTGGTCGGGATCCAACTGGTGGTCCCGAAACCGCCGAAGGATTATCGTTTCATGAAATGGAATTGGCCGCTGATAAGGAAGACCTGCTTCTGGTCCCTGATGTCGGTGCTGGCTGGTTGCATGGCGCTCGTCATCGGTGTCATCGTCACAATGCCCAAAAAGTATGTCCACGTTCGTACGCCGAGACCCGTAGGCCTAAAACGCTTGCCAGTTCTGTTCGTAAATGCGCTATGTCAGAACTGCTCAGCTCGCCTATTAGCGAGCACAGCTGCGAGCATGTGACGGTAGGAGTGGGGGAAGCCCGTCGCTTGCCACGTTGCTGTGACAATGCGTATATATAAATGCACGTATAGATAAATGTATGCAACCTCGCCCGCAGGGGGCGTGTCCTTCGTGCCCGCCGTTTTGTGTATGCCCGCAGCAAGAAAAATCGCTGCCCGTACCGGCACCCGCTGAACAGCTCTGCGCTATGTTCTTTTACTCAACACATTGCTGACCGGCAACTTTTCTGAAAATTTACCTCGTGTGCCCGGCTTAGACGAGTTTACTCGTGACCGGTCACCAACGCTCGGCCACGAAAACACGAGTTAACTCGTGACCGGTCAGCAATGTGTTAAGAAAAGAACCACGGCGATCCAAAAAGTCTTTCCACCGAAAACTTGAATTTTTCGTAATACAAATGCAAGATTATACAGGGTGGGGCAATAACTATGTCCAGTTTGAATTATGCGGTAAACTTACACGGCATAGAGGGGGACATATTGTGACACAAACATTTTCTGCGTGGGTGGAGGCATAGAGGAGATTTCAAGGTCAACTCTATTTTTTTTAATGGAATGCTATGTTTTTTTTTATCACTATGTGATAGCCAGTGTTGAGACGAATTCAACGAGTTATCGTTGAAGGTCATGCGAGGTCAAATATGGTAGTAAAATAAACTTTATCCTTTTGATGAGACATCTAGAAAAGAAAATTCAAGTCGTTTGGTCCAATTTTTAATTTTGCCCCCGACCGTAGAAACAACAAAGACATTATACCGGAGGCGTTTGTTATTTCTGTGTGCAGGTGCGACCCGCGAGTGCAATGGTGGCAGGGGAGCATCTTCTACGAGATATTCCCGGCGTCCTTTCAGGACTCCTCGAAGGGCGACGGTATCGGCGATCTTCGAGGTATAGTGATGCGCCTGGACTATTTGAAAGAGCTGGGAGTCCGAGGGATCCGTTTGAACTCCGTCTATCCAGCGGCGCACTATCCCGAACATTATTTCGACATCGACAACCTGACTGACTTGAACAAGGATCTGGGGACGTTGGATGATTTCGGCGTGCTCGTGCACGAGATCCATCGGCGGAACATGAGCTTGCTGCTGGATCTTCCGCTCTATCCGTTCGTGAAGACTCTGTACGATGAGAACCTGATGATCGAGAAGCCGAACAAGACTGACAAAGCGGTGCACGAGAGAAGCGTTACGGATGACGGCGTGGCTTTAGAGGACGTTGTACCGACAACGGCCTCGATGTTGCGGCACGGGATCAGAAACCCGTTGTCCTCGACGCCGACGTCCTTGGAGGAGCCGCAGCATCAGGCCCTGACGTCGAATCACATAAGCGCGGTGATGGAGAACCCGGTCACGGCTGCGATCAGAACATGGTCGCAGAGGGGAGTCGATGGGTTTTACTTGAAGGGGCTGGAGCACTACGTCGACGAGAAATCGTTCGCCAGCATTCTGAACCACTGGAGGTCGATCTTGGGCTATCAGAAGATTTTCATTTGCCACGCGAACGCCCTGAACGATGCCACGTCCGTAGCGAAGGAGGCTATTCTGAGGAACATGGATCTCGTGGATGTTACGCTGAGATTGTCGAACGGGACGAAGGAGATCAAGAAACAGGTGGAGGAGATCACCAACGGTCTGCTTTTCGAGAAACCGAATTATCCTTGGGTGCATTGGTCCATAGGCGGAGTGGACTCTCAGAGGATGGCTTCCACTATCACCGTGAAAAATGCCACCGTTGCTGCGTCTTTATTGGGGATGATGCTGCCCGGAACGCCGAGTATATTTTACGGGGATGAGGTAAACAGTGCATCACAGATTCCGCTAGTTCCGGAATTCGGTTCGACGCGTCGGTCGTGTGGATAACATATTGTTGATACAGGTTCTGCACTCCAAATTAACCCTTACGCAGACCAAATTCACCTTTCTACGGATTAAGTTCATCCTTTTGTAGACCAAATTCGTCCTTTTGCGAATCAAATTCATTTTGTGAAGACTACTACAAGAACTGAAGGAACATAATCTGGAGAAAGTGTGTACAGTGAATTCTCGTTACGAGTCAGTTGCGCCGTTCTAGTGACTGACTCTTACACGACTCGGGCACGCTGGAAACCTAAGAGTCATATCCGTTTACAAGTCACGAAAGCCTATGACTAGTAAGCGATAGTGACAAGAAGACTCAGAAAATGTCTTTCAATGAGTGGGTGGTTTCTCTGATTCCAAATTGTAAGGTTGCCACTGACTCGTAATAAGAATTCACTGTTAACCTCTACAACAGGCCTGGGCACGATTAGGGCCCCTCAAACGCTCGCTTAATTCATAAAACGTAATACGTGTTCAGATAGGTATATTAGACTGTGAGTGCGAGGACCACAAGGATCTCAGTCATGTGCACAACGTGGCCCCGATGAACTGGGATTCGATCGACGGTGGTAGCCATAAGTTCGCGTCCGCGGGTGTTACGGCTTGGCTACCGGAAGCCGCAAAACCGCTGCAGACAAGCTTGGCGGGGGCTATACCGGAAATGGTCAAGCTCCGATCCGAGACGACCCCGATTTATGTTAAAGCGGTGATGAAAGAGAACCAGGTGCTGGCTAACTGTGATATTAGGTAAGAGTGTGACTCGAAAGCTTTACATTATCTATTTAAATGTGCATTACTTCAAGGAACAGTCTTTTGAAGTATATTTTAACACATTGCTGACCGGTCACGAGTTAACTCGTGTTTTCACGACCAAACGTTGTTGGGACAATATCATACCAAAAAAGGATATAAAAAGTTATATAAAAGATATGTCCAAAGTTTATTGAAGTTTATTTAGATTGTTTTAGTTCTACATTTAATTACGAAATAATATCTGGTGACATTAGATAGCTCCTGCGTAAAATTGCCGGTCAACAATGTGTTAACGTAGAACGCTTGAAACAATGTTATTGGAAACGTGTATCACAAGAGTCTCTATGCAATTTCCTATTGTTTTTTTATTTTTTCAGGTACGCAGATGACGAAATGATTGTAATAGAGCGATGGTATCCGCGGCGAAACTCGTACGTGTTCGTAGCAAATCTGGGCAACAAAACGCAGACGAAGGATTTGTCTTTCCTTTATTACGGTGGTCACGTCGTTGTTGGTTCAGCGTCCAGGCTGAACCGGGACGTGTACTTCAAGGAGATGGTCGTGTCTCCGGGGGAGGCGTTCGTCATAAAGCTTGACAAATGAGGACACCTCCGCGGAATCCGAATTTTCTATAACATTCATTTTACACCCGATCAAGATCCAATCGTATTTTAATTGACATTTCGAGCGTGGATTCGTGATGTTTCGTTTGATGATACGTTACCTTTCGACGTTGCGAACGTTTGTACAACGAAAGATTTCGCGCGAAAGTTCCTACTAATTTTTAAATGAAACGCGTGGGGACCGCGACGCCCGTTTTGTTCGCTAGGAAATGTTGAAATTCGAACGGTAACAGATTTCGAGTTCGGACAGAAACGAACATTTATTTTGTTCCTAAAGGGATTTTACGAACACGAAGTAGAAAGAATAATTGTTGCGTGCCAAGAATGCACGAAGCCCGCAGTGTCGGTAAGAAGCGAGACGTTTTTGTTATCCAAAAGGGTGTTACGTAGTCTAGTGAAATGTGCTTGGATAAAACGAAAAAAATCAAAAAGAAACCGTTGGGACTGAACTGTGGATGTTTATGCGGGTATAGATTTTTATGAAATAGGGTACGAAGGCAGAAGTAGATGAACCGCTTAGTCTTTACTCGATATGTGTACCCGATGATCTAGCCGATCACCACTGCCACGGGGTACACGTACCCTGTGTGGGGTCACGAAGCTCGAGTGACCTTGGTCGCCGAGGAGTGTAAAGCACTACTAATCCAATAACAAAACTTCTTTATTTTTCCTATAACACCAAATATGATATAATTCCGATTATATTTACTTGTGTAATCCCATTTAAAGATAAAGAAGGTTTGTTATTGGATTAGTAGTGGTCTCACACTGCTACACCCGACCCGTATTTTGTTTACACTCCTCGAGCTTCGCTGTCCTTTTCTTCGTTCGGCAGTGTATCAAAGAATAGTACAACTTTCCAGTCGATAATTGTCCCTGGCTAGAACCCGTGTTTTGGACATACATCGAGTAGACACTGTGCATGTAATAATGCATGAAATCCACAGTACAGTTGTTACGAAATCAAATCGCATGTACCATTTGATGTTTAGTCCGATTAGCGATGTCGAACGAGAAAAACTAAAGCACAACGAATGTTCGCGCATTTCACATTCCAAAATAGCAGAAATCATCTCATGTTGTCCTGTGTTCATTTTCGTGGTCCAGATCTGATGATCCCGGAATTGTTTCACTGTGTTTTTGTATGTTCTGATAGTTTTGATAATAAACATCGACGACATTTGCGACTGCACCGATTCTATTCCCAGTCACGTAGCGCGAATTCGACCCGACGCGTTTAGGATGTTTTATATATTTACATGGTTGACACAAAATCTCTAATCTCTGTTATACGCTCTGGAATACGTTTCCAAATCGCAGTAGATCGACTGAACAAAAATACAAATAAAGATATATGTATGGACTATTTTTGTAACAAATTTTATCGTGCGTGATAAACAGTATTCGCAACGTGTAATTTCTCACTTCTTTTATAAATGATTTTGGTACTAAGCGAGTGACATTTTACCGATGCGTGAATTAAAAATGGTGCTCACGATACGAGGGAAGGTTTGTTTTCGTATCTTTCATTCGAGTGAAATATTATTGACCCAACAATAAATGTACATTCATCGAATCAAAGTATGTATTCCGGTAATAAACCCTCAAGCAGCATTGGGTTTTTACATAAACGAAGTTCGATTTTGATGTGAATATTATTCATACGCAGGAATAAAATGAAAGTTATATGTATAATCATAAATCTCCATTGTGTATTCTACTTAGTATTATTTCAACGCGATTGTTCAAGTACTTTATATTTCTGTAAAAAAAAAAAAAAAAAATAGAAATATCAATAGTATTAACGTAACCATACAATAGTTGAATTAATGTTGCCTAGTTCAACCATTCTAACATTATACAGTTGATTTTCAGATACAATATCCGATGTCAGCAATGTCGTACAATGAATTTAATTTTTTAAGTGCTATGTAATTTTGATATGCATCGCTACCTTTTATATTTATACAAATCAAAAATAGAAGAAATCAAATGTGAATAGTATTAGCAGTTAGATCATCATTTGTAAAAGTTTTTATAACTTTAAGGTGATTATCGAATTAGACATTACTCGATACATGTTAATAAATTTTACTATAATGAAATACTATAAACTTATTTATTGTCATTTATCATTCGTACGACATCTTAGTATACTCTACTTATATGATCTGTATTACTGCATTTGAAATTTCTATTACATTGGTCATTTTCATATTTGAAATTTCTATATTTCAAATCTATCTATTTACAATTTCATAAAATGTAATTTCTATGGTTTAGGTTTCTACATTTTAAATATCTACGTTACTTCCACTTCTATATCTGATGCTGTAATTATGACTGCAGTCGCAATTGCAGTTTTAAACATTATTGACTTAAAGATGGTTTATTCTTCTCTTTATATACAACATATAAAGATGGCGTTGAAGAGCCTCAGCTCTATCTGCCCGAAGACTTAAAGATGAAAGAATGATTGAAGTGATTGAGAGTCACTGCACCTTTCTCGCAAGTACTCGCTACGTGCTACGATTTCTATATAACGTGTGTGAAAAATATAATGATTCGAGAAGTTCCCTCGAGCAACACCGCGGAGCCACAATCGGAGTCCATAGTGACTCTCATGCTCTGAGGAAAGTCCCTGGACCTCTGGCAGAAATTGTCGTAGCGCAATCGCTGTTAGCCATCGCAATCTACTCGATCTCGGAAAGGATGCCTTCGGCTGATCTATCGAGTTGTGTGATGTGTATTGGTCAAAGCGAAAGTAATGTTGTTGGAATTTTCCGGCCCTCTTCCTCACGGTTTGAGGGTAGGTAATGATTTAACTTAACAGGGCTCATTACGAGGAAATTTCTCTCTTTTTTCCACCTCTCCTTCATAAACACAATCCTTTTATTATCGATGGTTTTTCAATGTTAAATGATATTTATGTCTGCTGTGGCTTTGTGTATTAATATCCAATTCGAGTAAGAAATAATTCTTGATGAAAATAATTCAAGTAGGAAATAAAACTTGACTATTTCAATGTAAACAGTTGTCTCATCGTGGAAATTGGTTCTTATTGAACGGTGACATAATGGACGGTTGCATTTTATTGCGCGATGTATTGAGAAGCTGTATGTGCTTTAATTTGCGTTTTTTTAAATTCAAAATTAGCTCATTCGAATAGTGGCGCCACTCACTGGAAAGCGTTCAAAGCATTCGCACAGCTGATCATTGTTACTGCCAATCGAAAGCGTAGTAGATTTTTGTACTTTGCTATATTTAATAATTTATGAATATTTCTTTTTCTTAGTAATTTATTTTAAAATGCAATTATGGTTCATTGTACAGTGACAATCACATTTTAAAATGTACTTAAAACAGAACCGATTATACGTTTTATTAAAATGTATGACCTGTCAAAAAAAAATTAATAGAGCATTTATGTTGTTTTGCACTGACAGTATACGGTTGAAGATAACGAGTTTGTAATTACAATTATTTAGACAGGAAGATTTTGTGTTGGTAGCATAATATTTTATAGTGCTACAATAATTCTCACACGTTGGATGTCTATCTTATTAATATAGAATTAATAAATTAATTGAGATAAATAATATTTACATCAATGTCACAACGTTCTAAAGTGATTCAATTGTATAAAACGGTAATAAATTTTAATTTAATTATGGATTATTAAGTTTACTAACGTCTAGTATAATATTGTACGCATATACAAATTGCAAATTAATATTTTATCCCATTATTTGTATGCAAGATAATTGTTGATGCATATTCGTTATTGTAAGCTTCAAATAAAACTATTTAATATTTTTAGCTGTTATTTATGGGTAAAGACTATCCAAGAGGTTATGATTTTTTCAAGCGCAATTTAAGAAAAGCCTTCGAAAAAAATAAAGGAGAAACGGATCCGGAAAAAATTAATAAAATGCTGGCGCATGGAAATTTTGTAATTAAAGAACTGGAAGCTTTGTATATGTTACGAAAATACAGGACATTGAAAAGAAGATACTATTGATAGTCCATAACATTAAAGTGTTATGATTATAGTATGCAGCGTTTGTTATTATATCTGTATATATAGATAATTTAATTCCTGTTTATTTTCTAAGAAAGATATGTATGACATCAAAGTTTAAATTGAGATTGAATGCTACATATATATTTTTGACGTCTTTTCGTAAATATATTTTTCTGAAACATTTGTATATCTATATATGTTATAGGAAAACGTACTTGTATAGCTTTTGTTTCGATGAATAAATACAGATTTTGTAATTAAACTAAATATGAAGTTTTTACTGGTTACCTCATCAACATGGTTGTCAAAAATGACATTAGAACTTGTGTTCATGGAGTTCAAACAATATTTACATGTGCTATAACTTTAAGAAGCAAGTGAAAAGGTTTTAATTAAGTTTTTTAGGCTGGTATGGATTTTAATACACGTTATAATATAAAATAAGGCTTGTAAATATGGCAGTTTGTGTTGCTGTGATAGGTAAAGATGTGAGTATACATTTTTCACTATTTTGAGGTTATGATGAATTTTACAGGGGTTACATTCTCTATATTTAACAATTCAAATATTTTCACATAGAATTCTCCGAAATATATTCGATGTGCAGACGAATCAATGGCATTGCAGTTTCACTGCAAAGTTCATACATCAATAGACATTATAGAAGAGAAACTGAATGTTGGAAATAAAGCAGTAATTGATATAAGAGATTTGTATTTGGGATTACTATATGCTACAGAAGAGTATAAAATGTGTGCAGTATTTCTAGCATTGTGTGGATTTGTTTATATGTATATACGTACTTGAATATAGTGGTAATGTTTTTATTTTTGAATTGTAGATACGGCTATGCGACAAATACAAAAATCAAGTTTATTATTGTGTTGCAGTCATCGAATACAACCCTACGTGAAAACGATGTAAAAATGGTATATTATTTATAGAAATGATTCAATATTGTAATTATACTGTATCCTTATAATAACAAGTCTTCTGTTATAGATCTTTAAAAAATTGCATGCTGCGTACTCTAATTCTGTGTGCAATCCATTCTACATTCCAGATGATGAAATCAATTCCAAGTAAGTTGCTTGAATATTGTAATTTTTATGTGTTTCAGAGGTACTAATGATTTGTATTTAATTTTCAGGTCGTTTGATTTATCAATAATGGAAATAATGGGTATTATATAGACACTAATGGCTGTATAATACAGAAACCGCTAACTATGGATAGACTGTGAACTCTTATACAAATTAGTAATATATGAACTTAATTCTTGTTTACTGTAATTTGTTTCTTTCCTTAGGTGGCATTATGCGTTAAGGTGGAAATCGACTGCTTCCATTAATGCAATTTAGTAGCTATTATTTTATAATGTTTTATATTTGTATGTGTTGCATATCTCCACATATATTTATAGTCGTGTTTAATAGGTTTGCCTTGTCTGTTGTTATGAACCAAAAGTTCAATTAAACAGTGTATCAAAATATGTAAATAATAAATCTTGCACATCCTGAAACAAATAGTTGATTGTGTAATATACTCTTTACAGAAGCTCGTGGCACCATCTGTAAAAAAGCGCCCGAATTATTAGGCGAAATTGGTACCGTATTCTTGTCGCTAGATAACACTGTGTCTCTATTTTAGTTTCAGTTTAAATAAAATAATAAATACTAATTAAACAGCACTATTTACATAAAAAATGAATTTTTTCATGTATAATCTTATATTCAATTTTTATCTTTACTGCAAGTTAATTTCTACAGTACGTTGATAACGTAGGTCACGACACGAGTAGTAGAAACAACTCTCAAAACAATCACCGAAAAATAAATAGAATAATTAGTCCACCTGAACCGTATGCATTCCCTTGGAAAATGTTTTCCAGAACGAACAAATAAAAACACAAAGAAACAATGTAACCCTATTTTGTCAAATTTATTTGTCGCGAAATTAATTTCGTTTCGATTAATAAATTAATGCGTATCGACGAGTGTTTACCCTGATCATAGGTCAGTGTTTGGGAAGGATCGGCCAGCTCTCATTACCATCGAAAAGCAATCATGGTCAGACCTTCGTCTAATTGAAAAGTGTTATCGATTACGAGCGGAAACGCTAATTTAATATAGAAATTACACAGCACCCTGACCGTGTCTGTTCTTCACAGTCGTTCTCTTATCGATACCGAATGCGGACGTTCTGCGATACCAGTGTTCCTTCGACAATATGTGGAACTACATGCTGTTCTCGGCCCTCGTGTTGCTCCTCTCGTTCCTCTATCACTGCTACTTTAACAGACCGGTTAGCATGATCGACAAGCCCGACGCAGATTACGATTACGTAATTGGTAAGTAGACAAGTTGCAAATTGGCCCGGCACGGTGTTTCGCGCGGATTACCGTGCGAGTTCCATGTATCTTGCACCTCGCCGAAGGGGCCAGTCAACGAAATTCATTTAATCCTGTAATCCGTCCGCCGCCGCCGGCTAGATCGAAACGGATTTATGCGCGACACACAACAACTCGCGTCAAATCGGATTTCGAAACATCGTTTGCTGATGCAATATCCGACAAACATTTTACCATGTTGCCTGAGAACTATTTGGACGCTTGCGTTCTTAGTTTTGAAGCTTAAGACCATTCTTAACCGACGCGACAAACGATTACAAATTAAAACCGATTATTTTCTGACGGATCTTTAAACTGGATTTTCTCGAAAATGAGGCTTTAAACGAAAAAATGTTCTTCCTTTTTTTTTCGTTTTATTTTTAGATGTAGAACTACCCCCCGTCCAGTTGTACTACGATTTCCGGCCCGACCTATGCTGAAGCACGTGTACTCGATGAATTTTCAAATTTTATATCACTAGGCACCCATACGTATGTATATGATGAAAATGAGTAGGTGTAATTTAAAATAATAAAAACATTAGACGAATTTCAAAATACTGTTATATTCTTTTCAACCTATTAAACATACTGAGAAAGAAAATATATTTTTACTCCACTCCAGAGAATAAATTCTACAGTTGACAAAAAGTAATGAACAGACCTTCATGTAAAATAACAATTTCCCACCTGAGTTCCAACAAACTGGAGCATAAATATACAGTATATATTATATATAAATTCACTTTCTTTGTTGATACGTTTAATAAATTGAAAATATTATAACTGTATTTCGCTATCCTGATGTTTTTACTGTTCTAAATTGCACCTGCTCGTTTCTGTCACAAATTCATAAAATCCTGTCTAGACTAATGAATAAATTATGAATTAATCGATCGGTAAAAGCAATACTGCTTGGACACAGTTTGTCACCAGAATAATCGGGTCTTCCGCGGACGTGTCAATTTATTTCGCGCGTCAATGAAATATCGCGATCGCTAATAATACAAAAATGTATCCTTGACTTACGAAGTTGGTGCTGGTACATCGGGGTGCGTGTTAGCATCCCGCCTCTCCGAAGCGTCGAACGTGACGGTGTTGTTAGTCGAAGCAGGCGGATATTTCGGATGGGTGTCCTCGGTGCCGCTTTTGTCGCCGATGACACAGGGCAGCGAGTTCGACTGGAGCTACCTCACCGAACCGCAGAAATTCTCCTCGAGAGGCTTCGCGAACCATGTAAATAAAAATTTGTTATCGATCCTTCGCGAACGATCACTGATCGTCGGTTTTCTTCCGTACCGTCGAGCACGAGTAAGTTAGACATTTCCAACAGGTGCAGAAGGTGCCGAGGGGCAAAGGGTTGGGCGGCAGCGGTCAAATGAATCATTTGGTCCACTCGTTCGGCAGACCGGAAGACTACGACGGATGGGCCGAGGGGTGGTCCCACGTGGATCTACTTCCGTATTTCGAGAGGGTGTCCGATATCATGAACGTGATGTCCAGCCCGGAAGAGGAGTTCTTGGCGGACGCTTTTCTGATGTCGGAGGAAGTATTGGACACGGGTCACGTGACGCTGCAAAGGGGATTGTACACCGTCAAGAAAGGTTCACGGTGGTCCACGTTCCACGCGTACCTGCAGACCGCTTGGAACAGAAAGAATCTGCATATCCTGACGAACACGTTGGTGTCGAAAGTATGCTTCTCATTTCTGCGCGATTGAGACTGCACTAAAGAGTGCAGAACAATTCCTCTAGCGGAACTCTGCAGTCCAAGCTAGCATTTTTGTTTTGTGGATTGGTGAAAAAGTTTTGTCGAACTTCCAGATACTTTTTAAGGACGGTACGATAACGGACGGTGTCAAGGTGATTTCCAAAGACGGATTGATAAGAAGAATTGGCGCGAGAAAGGAGGTGATTCTCTGCGCTGGCGTGATCAACACGCCCCAATTGCTTATGCTCTCAGGAATCGGGCCAGCCGAGGATCTCGACAAGTTTCAAGTAAACCGTCAATCGATTATATAAAACTACACCCCGAAGCAGAATAAGAGTATCGGTTAGATACGCGGTATACTTTCAGATACCGATAGTCAAAGATCTTCCAGCGGTAGGGAAGAACTTCTTCGATCACATCATGCTCCCGGTTTACGTGAATCTCGAAGCTAGAGTGAGCATAACGTTGTTCAAGCTCCAAACGCTGCCCGAAGTGGTGAACTACTTTGTTTTCGGAAGAGGCGAGTAAAACGTATAATAGTTTCCTTGTAGATAGATAAGCGATTATATTGGATGCATCTAACGATTGCTCGTAACGTAAAGGATGGTACGCGACCAATGGGGTGATGGGAGTCGGTCGCACTAACAACAGCGGCGTAATGCTCTTCGGAATGGGCTCCACTGAGGAGAGAATACTGAAAACTATTTCCAACTATAAGACTGAGGTACACGTTACACGCTACTGTCCCGATTTAATTGTGCATAATTTTTTAAGAGACTCCGATCGCGCGAATACGACGTTTATAAATGCGTGAACAAATGTGCAGCCGTACAGATCGCTTTATCCGTCGTACAACAACAGTTCTCGAGAAGGCTTCCTGTACTTGAGCTACTGTTTGCAACCGAAAAGTCGCGGAAGCGTCACCTTGAAATCCAGAAATATTCGACACCAGCCGAGAATCGATCCAGCCTATTTCCAGAACTACGACGACGTTCTGTGCACCCACGACGGTAAACGAATCTCTCGTCTCGATTCTGACACGCGCAGCGATCGGCCCGCCATTCTCTTTGAACGAAACGACGATTTCGCAGCGATCAACTTCGCGATTCGAACGCTGGAGTCGAAGAAGTTCCGCGAGTTCGGCGCGAAGGTGCACCACCCTGATCTGGAAGAATGCAAACACCTGCCGCAGAATTATCGGGACGTCGAGTACGCGGAGTGCGTGATGAGGGTCGGTGGTCTCACCAGTTATCACGCGTCCGGTTCCTGCAGGATGGGAGACGACGAGGATGCGGTTGTTGATGAGAAATTACGGTAAATTCACTCTACTTCGATTACGATTACGGGTCTCTATGCAGAATAACTATTTTCTGCAGTTTTTATAAGATAAATAAGCCACTTCAGAGCACGTTTTCCTTTTTTTCTTTAAAATAATTTTACCAGATCGAAGCTAATGTATTGATGCAATTCTTTCCATCTTTACACCGTGTCGAATTTCAGCTACTCATTTTTTCATAAATTTTGTACTGATTCGTTCTACAGTAGTTGTACAACTTGAAATTGATCAAAAAGTGGAACTTTATCCCAGAAAGTGGAAATGTTTGAGAAGCTTTCTAGAGACAAAGTGATAATTGGTCATTATAATATAATTATATTATATTATAGAAGTTGGTAATAATTAATATAATTCTATGCAGTCAAACCTGTTTTCGTGCGGTCCTTTTCTATGCGATTTGTTTTGTGCGATTTTTTTTTTATGGGGTATATGAATGCCAACATGTATAGGGAGAAGTTGTTCGGAATGATGACCTTCACAACATATTTCGAGATCATCAAAATTAGTGAGGAGGATCAACTTATATGTAATTACCTGTTGATTTATTCGCTAATTGTAAGTTTCGAATGATGTAATCTTCTATCGTTTCAGTGTAAGAGGAGTCAGCGGACTCAGAATAATGGACGCCAGCGTGTTACCTTCACCAATTTCTGGTAATCCAAATTCCGTCCTGATCGCGATGGCGGAGAGGGCGAGCGATTTGATCATTGGTCGCTCGTAAAACGAACTTCCTTCGTTCCATTAAGCAAACAATAAAGATATTGTTTCTTAAACTTCGCCGAGTTCGAATTGTTGAAACCCCTGATTCAATTTTTGTTGGCATTTTTAAGAGGATTATCGAGGACACAGGAGAGACCTTTTAATTGTAATTGTCCTATTATTTTCGACCTTTTGTTATGCTTATACACCGTTATTTATGCTTTAACTCAGCTTTGTAATTCTATCTCCTTGAAAAACGTCGCCATTTTATATTACCGCTCGATTTTCTACCAGACCAGATTTGCATTCATTAAAAAAAAAAAGTACGAGAATAAAAAGCTCTAAAATCTCTGTAAGATCGACAATATTTATATGTATGCAGTACATTCCAACTTGATTTTTTTATTTATATCCATTCTGAGAATTTCTAGATTGAAAAATAAAATGGGTATCTCAAATTCCCACCGTTTCCACTACTCGCGTGATTTATATTCCAAGCAGCCAGGAAGTCAATGCAAGCATTACCAGTAGAATTCTCGCAATAAATCCAAATGGCACGGGGACTGTGGAGCTTAGAAGAGGTTAATAGGGGTCTAGGCTCGGATTGAAAATGACCGGAAGAGGCTAACCGTTCCCAAGGGCCGGTCCTGGTCCACTCGCGCGGCTACTTCGACCTTATCTAAGGATTTAACGAGCCAGCGATCTATTAGAGATAAGAAGAGTCCGGCGAAGAATAAATGACGTAAGCGATAATAGTCCCGTTCCTCCCTTCATTCGTCTTCACCCTCCAGAACGATTGATTTGACCTAACTAACGCTTGCGGGGTTCAAGGGGATACCGTTTTTACGCAATTTCCATCTTCAAACGATATCCTTTCGCTTCGTGTTATTTCACTTTTCATTCTTCGTATGCCACAACATTAAATTGCACGTCTTTATGTTCAAATAGATTAAAAATATACAATGTATTTTTGAGCATATTTCTCACGTGGAAGTTCACTCATTTTATGTCATAAATATTGTAAAATCATTAACTTCTCTACCACTGTGTAGTTCGATGTATTTGTTTAAAATACGAGGGAAAAAGTACGGCAGACTCTTTTGTATAATTATTTCTGGGGAATGTAAGAGAATTACAGTTTGAAAGTCAATATGTATGATAAAGACATTGAATGACATAACGGTGCACCTGGTAAGCTAGTTCACGAGACTAAAGTTATATAGAACTCCGTCACAGCTGCATTTAGGCTAACAAACACATTAACCCTTTAGCAGGTAACCAACAAGTCTAAATAAACTTAAAGCTGTGATATTCAAACTGTTCCTTGAAAACAATAAACGACAACTTCACAACAACGTTAAGAAACTTCAACAATAATCAACTTCAACAATTTCAATAATAATCAACTTTTTATCGATGATTTTTATCGTAGAAATATTTAGAATAACTGTTATTTTTGGCCCGTGCTAAAAACCTTTTTGGAATTTTGAGGAATTTTGCCATTTATTATGCAATTTCTAGAATAATTGATCCGAAACTTAGTGAAACCTCTTCAGAATTCAACCTAGGCGTGCACAACTTTGGATATCAAAAGTTGACGCAAACTTGAAGAATAGAAGAGCTAAGAACGAAACAAAGCGAAGTCTACTACGTGAGAATGAAATCGAGAAATGCGAATATGCGAGCAACATATTGTGTACATATTTCTCACTTCATTCTGAATAAACTAATTCGCAAAGTTAATGATTGATCGTCTCGTTTCGTCTGATATTTCACCGTTCTGCCAATCCTACTCACGAGGGGCGGATTAAGTTAACACTCGAACGACCGAAGCAGTAAAAATGTCTGGTTCCTAATTTTTTCTTTTACAATTACTGAAATTGTAAAAACGTTTTCGTCGGAAATTTTTGTAATGAACCTCTTGTATTATAGTGTATTTTGGTATATTCTGGTATTTCCAGGTATATTATTGTATATTCAGGTATTGTATGTTATACTGTCTTATATTCCACTACATTCTAGTATACTATGGTATGTTATAGTCTATTTTGGTATATTATGGTTTTCACAGATATATTATGGTATATTCTAGTATATTATGCTATACTGTGTTATATTCTACTATATTGTAGTAGGATATAGTATATTATAGTATATTAGGGTATATTATATTGTATTTTGGTATATTATGGTATTTCCAGGTATATTATGGTATATTGTGGTATATTCTGTTATACTGTGTTATATTCTAGTATATTCATTTATACTATGGTATATTATAGTGTACTTTGTTTTATTACGGTATTTCCAGGTATATTATGGTATATTCTGGTATATTATGCTATTCTGTGTTATATTCTAGTATATTCCAGCATATTTTGGTATAATATAGTGTATTATGGTGTATTATGGTATTTCCAGGTATATTATTGTATATTCAGGTATTGTATGTTATACTGTGTTACATTCTACTATATTCTAGTTTATTAGTGAAATATGAAATTTTTGTAATGAACCTTGTATCTTGTATCTTGATTGAAGCTCGTATTCCAATAAAAGTTGTACGAAGTCTGAATGGGCACAGTCTTGTCACTGATCAAGACTGATTGTCAAGTAATGTACGTCAGTCGCACTTATTGCTCGGTCGTTCTAGTGTTAATGGGGGTGAAATTAAATTAATGGGAGAAAAATGAATTGTGGAGACTTTGCCGCCGCGTGGCCGTGGTTCGGCATAGCGCGGATATACGTTGATCCGGTCTGAAGTGCAGGGGATGATGCATCGAGGACGGGGCTGGCCCTCCGGAGCTTTTGCACGAAACGGCGCGAAAGTTCTCGCGGCGACCGGGTGACGCGTAAAATTATCCGGTATACGGTGGAGATTCGGGGGGATGTTTCGCGCTCATCAAGAAAACAATATAGCCGCACCCCGTGGCGAGCTTACCGCCCCTAGCCCGTTAGAGTTTGCACATCGTGCCCCCTCCTCGCCGCGGGGGCCACGGCCTTCGGGAAGGTGGAAGCGGTTATACTGCGCGGCCGTAACCCCCGATGCCACCACCTTTCCGCCGCCCTAAACACTCGATGGTTTATTCATGAGGGCTCTCTCGCCGCGATAACACTGATTCGTTTAATAAACGGCCGCTGCCGGCGCGGAGTGGGCCCCCAAGAGCACCTACAACGTTATTCAAACGGACAATATATCTCCGTGGCTTACGCTGCCAAGACTCCGCTCTTCTCTGCTTTTCGACGCGACGAAAGGCGGGATCGCTCTTTTCCTCTTTCCTCTTTTCTCTTTTCTCTTCCCGAGGCCCGGAACATGGCCACCACCGACCCGGCAAGAATAACTTTTGCTTGCACCCGCCGAAACTTCTGCCCACTCTTTGTTCCGACGCTATTTCGTCCGGCTTTCCCGCGCATTCCATCCCCCCTTCCCCCCTCCTTCCCACTCGATTTCATATTCCATATTTTTTTCTTGATAGAACCCCTGTTCGGCGAAAAGTCAACCGATTAATCGTCGACAAAACCCGCGAAACGAAAATCGATGCGAAAACGATTTCAATTTTAAGTTCATGTCGGTCTACAAAACTGTCGGTTGTGCAAAAGTTAATTTTTATCTGTTCGCTTGAGGACTTCTTCTAGATCTAATCTAGGCTCAACATGCTTGAGTAGATTAATTGAAATCTTGACCTTCCAGCGATGCATATATCACAGTGTACATCTCTATGAAACACTTGTAGGTTTACTTGAAGATATCTGCCAATCTTTGTAAACATTAATCTCAGCAGACAGTTTGGTATTCACAAGTGGAAACTATTTTTATACCTACAGCGGTATGAATACACAGAGACTAGGATTTTAATGTTAAACGCAGAGTCCATTTCAAAAACTTTAACATTGAATAAGAACACTTCGAAATACCTGTAGATCCTAAATTAGTCAACTTAATTCGCGCTATAAGAAATGAGTGAATTGCAGACGGCGGTCTGTTTTGTTTTATCATATGTCTCCATTCGTATTTATTCCAAGAAGAAGAAGCAACCGGTAATAGGTTGGTGAAAGATAATAAAACGAATAAAAAGCGAGAGAATGAGACGCTGTGCACCGAAGCATGAGCGCGAGCAGTGAAAATTGAATAAACTGGTTGGTTGACTTGCATAACCTGGCATTGGCCCCGGTAGCAGGGAGAGTGGGTGAAGCAGGAGGCAGAGTCGCATACCGTATTGAGGTGTAAAGGTATTCCTTCCACAGGGGTTGGAGTGGGGACGATAAGGGCTGAAATCACCGGGGGCAAAGGTCGCTCAGTTACACTCTGTCCACCGTCCGGTACGTTTTATTCCGGGGATATCTACCTTTTATCGGGTCCAGTGATCGAAGTTTGTGTGCACGCTCGTGCGTGTGTACGATGCACATCGAGTGACCCTCCCACTATCTGTTGTGGGATCGCTTTTATCCTGCGTACGATCAAAGATCTCTGGAAGTTCACGCGGGAAACGTCGCAGCCATGTCCGATCACGAATGATCAAACGACCAAAATAAATCACCATGTTGCGATCACGTTTGACATATAAATTACTCGGACTTTGAGTGCAATTTTAAGGAAAAAGCTCTTTTTTTTTAATAAGTCAGTTCGACTATTTGTGTCCGAGGAAGGAACTGTTGGATACATGTGCAATACATGTTTTACGAACGATCCTTTTGGTAATCACCAATCGAACATGAGTACTCGAAGATATTAACTTTTGAAGGAACTATTTATGACTACGATGTAATTAAGAAGTTCTTGTGAAATTGTAAATCTTCGGGAACGAAGTGAATGGAACTGGCAATTGTAGTATTGCACACGTGCTCGATGATCACGAGGAGATTGACAATGGGCCTGTCAACCACCGTTGATCACACGGTGAAGGATTAGGCTTATAACATCTTCCATCACGTAATGTGGAGGATTCAAACGCATCCGCTGCATCTTCAGCAGGATACCAGATTCCACCCTTCGGCGGCTGCCATCCTTTACAACGGTATTTAACAGTTTTTAAGAGCAGTTTGTATAAAGTGTTGATCTTTTACAGTATGATCATCTTCCTGTGGCAGCATTCAATTATTTCTCCATATTTCCATCAAACAAATAACAGTCTTTAAAAAACGTTTGACTATTGTTCAATTTTCTTTCCCTTAAAAGAGCATTTTCCATTATCGACTACTTTCATTCGTCTCGCAAAAACTCCCATTTATTATACTACTTATTTGTCAGAGAATGTTGAATCGAACGAACGTAATTACAAGTATGTGAAATATGTCGAAGCAAGACAGTAACTTCCGAAGTACACTAATTGCTGTTATCTTTGTTTTGCAGTTATTAACCCTTTGCACTCGGAGCTATTCTAACTCGAAAATCAAACATTTTTCCCGACTTAGAATATTTCCATTCTATCTGATTTTCTTCGTTTTATGGATACAAAACTGATACGGTAGATATCTCATAAAATACTTAACCCTTTGCACTCCGAAATTTTGTAAACATCTGCTAAGTGTCGCTTCAGCGGCGACAAAAGAGTGCAAAGGGTTAAATGTTTAGTAATTTATTAACTACAAACAAATTGAATAATGATGTATCGCCACTTGAGTTCTAAGGGTTAACTACTTGTAGTCAACGATTTAATAAACGGTATTCTACTTTGACAATAATAAGAAACAAATGTCTAGTCGAGTCTAGTATTAAGATGAGGCGATGTCCCTCGCGAAGGATCATCGCCCGTTAGAATCAAAACGGGTTCCGCATCGATGAAAAAAAGAAGAAGTTGTTTACACACGTTCGAGTCCTTGTGCTCGCTCCCATTTCTAGCCCGACCATCGCTGTTTTCCGCGGAATCGACCTCGCCTCGAGGAGCTCGAGAGAAAACTCGGCGGATTCGGTGCATGCGTATTTCTGCTTCCTGTTCGCAGAGAGGTTCAGCCTCCTGCAACGGACTTGCTCGCTGATTGGATCGACAACTGGAGCCGGCGGTTCCGGGGCGGTTGGGGGCGGACAGGTCCAACTCTGGCAATTCCTGTTGGAGCTGCTCTCGGATTCGTCGAATTCCACCTGCATCGCGTGGGAGGGCTCGAACGGGGAGTTCAAGCTTACCGATCCGGACGAGGTCGCGCGCAGATGGGGCGAACGGAAGAGCAAGCCGAACATGAACTACGACAAACTGTCGCGAGCACTCAGGTAAACTCGAAAGGACCCTCCACCAGCTAGACTCTAGCTAGTCCGATTCACTCGCATGATCGTCGTTCAATGAGCACGGACAACGACCAGCCGTAAGTAAGTTGCACCCTCCCTCCTTCTAATTTCTGTTTCGTTAGAGACAGGGTGACCTGTCGCGTAATCGAACACTTAAGCCGCATGCCTGTTGAAATTAGATGAATTTTAGAAATGAACTCGATGGCGTCCTTCAGCAACTAAACTCTAGCTACTCCGATTCACTCGCACGATCATCGTTCAATGAGCACGGACAACGACCAGCCGTAAGTAAGCTGCACCCTCGCTCCTTCTAATTTCTGTTTCGTTAGAGACAGGGTGACCTGTCGCGTAAACGAACACTTAAGCCGCATGCCTGTTGAAATTAGATGAATTTTAGAAACGACCTACGGGGACAAACTGTCGCAAACACTAAGGTAAACTCGAGGAGATCCTCTAGCTAATCTGATTCACTCGAATCGTCGATCGAAAACAACATATTCATTCTTAGTTCTGGATTAATGCGACACCTCAACTTCGCCGAACTATAAGCCAAATTAATTTTGCTGATTCTATCGAAACTAAACATTTCGAAGAACGGCTTTTCCTAAGACTCTGTTAAACAGTTTTAAGCGACCCTCCGATTAATTTGTTCGTACACCGTAATGTGAAGGCGTGGGACGTCTCATTGGCGAATAAAAGTTAATAAATAGTTGCTCGATGTTGCAGGTACTACTACGACAAAAATATAATGACGAAGGTCCACGGGAAGCGTTACGCCTACAAATTCGACTTCCACGGACTGATGATGGCCTGTCAGGCGCAGGCTGGCGTTACATTAGAATCGTCCCCGACGAGCCGAGGTACAGGCGCAAATTGTCATCCTCATCATTCGCATCACACTCACCACTTGTATCCAACAGGAGCATCAGGTTCGCAACATCCATCGGTATCCGTTCCACCGTCAGCTCCACCGCCGCAACCACCGCCCCCTCCGCATTATTGTTGGCCTTATCACCGATATTCTCCGCCTACGTAACATAAGATATTGATTACAGTTAAACCTCGTTTACAAAATGGAGATAAGTCTGATACATTCATGCTAGACCGCCGAACGAATTTCGTTTACAAGGTTTTTGTTACGTGAGAGGGAATCCTCTCGCCCAACAAAGTTGTGATTTTAATGCCAGGTATTTTCCTTTAAAAAAATTTAGACGATGTCTGCTCATTTTTGCAGCAAATACATGGTTTACGATTTCATTGATTCTCATTGTTAAGGACTGGAGACTCGGAATTCTTTTCTATTCTTTTCTATCTTTTCTAAATAGCTTCCCGTATGAAATGTGTAGGATACAGTGACGAATCGATGTAAGTTATGCACATCACTATTCTAAAAACGGAGCAATCTAAAAAGTGATGTGCTTTTTTGACACCACGGTGACCGTTCTTGCATATAATGAAAAGTAAAATACTTGGAAGACCGAGTACAAGGTTGTCTATTAGGAGCGTGAAATTTATTCCATACGGAATAATTATAATTCGTAAATTGCGATATTTATACCTCTTATTTGTAATACTAAAGTCGCTGTAAATACACCGCTAGATAGAGAACGTAGTCGTCCCCGAAAATATTCTCAATAAATGTACTGTACAGTTTACAAGCAAAACGTTTACTATGAAAATTATTCGAATAAATGATTTAGAAACTATGACGAATAAAAATTTATTGGAAAATATACTGCGATGGTTTGCTTGCTTCCATGAACCTCTTTTGTTTAACAGAGTTTCCTTTTCGTTGCTCTTTTTAAGGGTAGCCGCAAGAATAATTATTGTTGAGAATATCAAACATTTTTAAACGTGCACTAACGATTGGTCTACTTCTGTACCTCGTCTATGGTAAGGTAGTTTTTTACAAAAATCTTGATTATCGACATCCGAAAAATGTTCATGGTCCGATATTGTTCGTGAAGCATCGTGTAGGTGTCGCCGTGCGTAAATTACGCGACCAATCAGGAGCGTCGCAGATACAAGCAAAGGACCGCGTGGTTCAATGAGCGCCATTTCTCTTTCTTCGTAAGAAAAGGTAAATGGAAGCACGTCGCGTGGCGATGCGCTAGATATCCGGATATTCTACTGCCATCGGCATATATTTCATAAGAAAAAGTTTTAATATGTAAGCCGGAAGGCATAATCACTAACATTTTCTCGTTATTTCAGCTCCCCGGTCCATCAGAAACATGTCGGACGTAGAGAAGTAAGTATGTTGTCTACAGTTACGTTTAACACGTTTCTCGTCCTACTAAATAACACTTCTAGTACGGAAATTATAAGTTTTCTTGCATATATCATATATACCGATTTTACTACGTGAACTAGAGTGGTTTTGAAAGCTTACGAACATTGTACTAAGAAATCGACACATAACCTGTAGTTTTCGTACGTCAAGAATCGAATACTCCATTTGCAAATAACCAATATAGCTTAAACGTTTGATTTTACTTTTTCTTGTTTAGTGACGATGTCGCACCAGCGATTGCAGCGGGAGGCTCACTCGACGTAAACACAGCCCTCCAAGAGGTTCTCAAAAATGCCCTAACTCATGATGGAGTTGTACATGGCCTGCATGAAGCAGCCAAAGCTTTGGACAAGTAAGTTTCGAGTTTTACTTCCTTTTTTCAATGATGCTTATCGAGTGAAAATTCTTTATGTGATGATACATCAGGTTCCCTCTTCTGAGACGAACCCGTTACAAAAAACTAAACAGTGCTGTCTTCAACCTTTACTGAACCGCGAAGAAATTATTGTTACCAGTGTTCATTGAAATATCAAGTTACTATATAAATTTTATCTCTTGCATTTTAGGAGGCAAGCTATGCTCTGCATTTTAGCTGAAAATTGTGACGAACCTATGTACAAAAAACTTGTTCAAGCGTTGTGCAACGAACATCAGATCCCACTAATTAAGGTAGATAATAATAAGAAACTTGGCGAATGGGCTGGACTTTGCAAAATTGACAGCGCCGGAAAAGCAAGGAAAGTTGTTGGGTGCTCCTGTGTCGTCATAAAGGTACGAATACTTGACGTAACGCTTATGTTTACGTTCGGTGTTAAAATATTTTACATATGATGAAACAATTGGCTCCCTCTACTGAGAGAACCCATATAAACAATTCCATGCTGTTTAAGTCCATTTTCTGACTTCAATTATTGTTTTAATAGTTATGTAGTTCTCTAAAGAATTTGTTTTTCGCTCGTTAATATATATTGTCTAATTTCAGGACTTTGGGGAGGACACTCCTGCAAAGGATGTTGTGATGGAATATGTCAAACAAAGTTCTGTACACTAAGACCTTTTAATAAAATATTCTACATAATGTTGTATGTATAGTTCATTCGATCTTATTTATTCTTACTCGTAGAATACATATCACGTGAACTCGAGAGAATAACTTAAAAAACAGTTTATTATTTATCAACTACAAACTAAATCGAAATGCGAATTTTTATCAGCATACGTACCAAAATCACAACTACAGATACTTAACTTTCGCTTTTGTATTTCAATTCGTTCAGATTAATCTTGCTGTTTGCATTCTTCTGCTTTTGTAACTTTATCACAAATAACTTTATGTTTTTCCCAGTCTTTCACTTGACATTCTCTATGATAATTGTTCAATTGAAGTGTCTCTTTCTTTTTATCAAGCAAAGAACCACATTGTCATAATAGCTGTCCACCCCACTCCAGTTTTGAGAACGTGATCGAGTGGAGTAGGATGGACATCTATTGCGACTTATGGCTGTCGGTAAATCTCAAGTTTCTTCGTTCGAAGAATAATACAAAGAAAATATTCTTACCTTCCACAATACCAAACCGTTTTGCATTTGGAACAACGTTTATGCGCCACTTCCCGACACACACAGCACTCTTTAATGTCAATGCAGTCCAATTTATCCAAGTCGTATGCGTCGCTCAAAATTTTGGCTGCGTTTTGAACGTCTTCTTTATTCGATGTGAATAACAATTTTGCTTGACGTTTCGTTAATTTTTTCCATTTTTTATGATACTTTTCATTGATCGACGTTCTTATCTGTCAGACAGACCGATAATTACTAAATATCGAGCGATTTATCAATATTAACTTCGAAAACGTTCGTGTCATTATCTCATTGAAAGTTTCAATTGCGTCTAACCTGTGGTACGAGTTCAACGGTCGGCGGCCGAGGTGCTCTAGACTGAGACGACGACACGCTTATGCTACTCAACCATCTTTTCAACTCGAGCAACGGTGAAATTTGATCGAGCACAGTTTCGTGTAGATATTTCTGTAACTAAATTTCGAAAACGACTTCTTTCTGTTCACGATTCAAATCTTAGCTACGCGAAGTACTACCTTCATCAAATGAGATATCCTGTAATCGGTAATTTCATAGTATGGCGCGCTCTTTGGATTAAGCAGTAATTCTCGTAGACCGATCCAAACTTGTCCTTCTATTTTCGAAACTTTTTCCTCTTCGCCCGCTTTTATTTTCTTCCAGGAACCGTCATATATCATTTTCTCACCTGAGAATTTACGGTTTTGTCGAAATTCATTCGTTCTTTGCAAAACATACAGTCAGTCGCATAATTGTCGATCATTATGAGACTGACTGCGGGTTCAATTACCGTCAGCATCTTCTTTGATCCACGGACGATTTTCAATTAGCTGAGCAAGCAAATACGGCACATCGTGGGTAGACAATAATCGGGATAAAACGGAGAGCGGTAAATTATCTGCGAATTCCGCCAAATAACGAAGAATCGAGATACAACGGATGCCGATGTCGAATTCGAGTTCTTTCTTTCGTTCTAATATTTCTTCGATGCATGAGCTGATTATAAAATCGTTAGCCATTGTTACAAAAATATAATGAATTTCGATGATTGACGATGACTTACTTGGGGGTTTTCACGTTTTCGTAAATTTCGTTGGAGTGTGGGTCAACAATCCCATAAATGCATACAAGCGCGTAATCGACGAGATCGAGAGCCGAGTCGTCAATCGTTTCCGCGCTTTCGCAATGAAACAGTACATTCTCCAATAGAGACACAGCTAAACTTTCGTGATAAAATATACTAAAAAGCATAAACGTATTTTGCGGTTCAGAATTTAAGCGTAGCAAAAGAGGAAATCCATTGTGTTTCCATAGATGGATTTGAATTGCTTCGTATATAAGAATCGGTATCTACAATATTAAAATGACACTTACAGTTCGTTTTTTACAAAATTACACCTGAAATACGCTCGTAACAATAGTTGTTCACTTCACTCCTATATTATAACGGAATAAGTGGGGTGGACAGTTGTTACAATTACCAACGTGATCAGATGCTTGAATCATAAAAGCAAATGTTTGATGTACCTTTTTGTAAGAAACGAACAATTCCTTGACACTCTCTTCCTTTAAAGCACTAATTTCTAGAACGCTCTGTTGATTTAACAGCATTAGTCTTTTATGAAATTCATACCATCTAAAAATGTGCGGGTACATTGAAACAGTGTGAGGTACATGATTGCAGAAAATATATGCTTCTTACTTATGGATACATCAAATTTACCCTTTCGTTCCAATATCTTCTAGTTCTGATGTTTGCAAACTCTGTACATAAGCTTCGATTTCCCATGGTGTAATTATGTATTCTTTGCGGCTTGACATTTTTACGATCAGGGAAGGGATAACGTCAATGAAGGTCGACCATTTGTAAACAAAATTTCGTAATCGGTATCCTCGACGATGGCAATCAATTGTCTGTCATTGGTTAACTTCATTAGGAGACGCACAGTGTTAAAAGTACTTTTAGCACAAGTTAATCGGTTTTTAATCGGAGAAAACGCGTTGCAATATATTTGAAGTTACCAAAAGACGCTGATTTTGATAAAAAGTCAAGGTTACTCGGACATTTTTAAGGTCACCCTCGTGGCACAATATGTATCTTTGATTTGATAGCATTGTAGCTGATGCCAAGGTGGATTCAAGGACCAGCTATACTGTGACCTTTAAATGACCTTCAGTTTGAATGGAATTTATGACATTAGCATGTGAAATTTAGGTTTATTAGAGTATTAGATCACATGTTTGACGACAACGCGTAAATTATCAAGAAATTGAGGTGGTAACAAACAGCTATAAAGTTTTTATTCAACAAGCCATCAAAGACACATCTTTGTCTATTTAATAACGACAATGTTGTTGACCCATAAGCAGTATGTTATTGTATGTAACCTCTAACACATATGTTTATCCTATAAAATGCTCTACCAAATGATTAAATTCTATATTTTAATCATTTTAAATATAATAATTTCGCACCGCCTAACAACTTGTAAAACGAATGGTAACTGCAAATAAATATATAAATTTTATTATACGCGTCAAATTTTTAATTAATTCATTCTATTATAACTTTTATTCTCCAGGTATAGTGGTAAACGATGCAGAATTACTAAATATATCAGAGGAAATATTCAATACATCTTCTGATACTTTGTACAGGCATCTGTCTACAAGATATCAGGGACAGATAACTTTTAAAAATTTTACTGACAATGCTTCTGAGAGGTACATCTTAAAATTTAGTTTCAGTTAGGTCATTCCTTACCAAGAATTTGTCTTTTTATATAATTATAGATTATTCAATATTCTACCTAAAAAATTGGTAACACCAACAACAAGCTCGCTCATAAAGTTATTTGATAATTATGAACTGGATACTTATAAATCAGAAATTATAACGAAAGAAGAGGATGAAGAAGAAAATGAGTTCATTAATAATTTAATGAGAGCAGACGCAATGTTACGTGTCATGCATTTTTTGTCTGCGAAAGGGTTCTTTACAGATGATTTGAATGTTCATAAAAATATTCTGAAAGAGATATGGTTTCATCCATATTCTAGGGGCAAAGGGATAAATAGTAGTTCCGGGTTTGAGCATGTGTTTATAGGTGAAAAAAAGCCAAGGAAAGGTATTATAGGAGTTCATAACTGGATATTTTTTTACTTTGGAGAATTAGCAAATAAAATCAACTACTTTGGATATTCCAGAAATAAGGAGTTTCACGATGTAGGTATAAATATAAACAGAAAATGAAAATGATCTTCAAACTACTTAATACTTTTTAGAGAGCTGCTATTTTAGAAACGTACTTCACCTACAATGGAAGACGCAAAATATCAACAATGTTTATTGGAACAACGCCGGAATTGGAGGTGGCATTGTACACACTTTGCTTCTTTACACGACCAAACAGGAAATGCAGAATTTCTTTCACTGGTTCGCAGTTCAGTATTCAAACTTACATATTAAAGAGTAATAAGAAAGCATGTGTTGGAACTGCTTTTCCAGTGATACAGGAAAAATAACATTCAGTATTACAATGTACGAAAGTAGAGTATTTTATTTGCTGGAAAAACGAAAGGTGACTCGTATTTTAAGACTGTAATATTACAAAGTTTTATCACACAAAAATATCACACCTATTTCTAAAAACATGAATATCTACCCGAAACTGTTTTGAAATATGGAAGTGTAATATGTTTTAATTATGTTAAGTCAATTATATTGCGTTTATCAATGGTAGATTGCCTTCTTACATTAATATCTTCTCTTCTCTTCTTTGGTATAGTATATTCAGCGAGTTGTGTTTCTTTTCGTTCAGAAGACGTAATGCTTGAACACGACGTGTCACGATTTTTATTTTTATTTTTGATCACTACCTCAGGAGGTTTCATTATTACATCATCGTCATTCTTATCGTGATCATTGTTCTCAGTATTAACTTCTTGAGTTTCCGGCACACTAGTTGTTTCGTTAATACCTAATACTTTTTCCAATTCTTCAACTCGCTTTTGTAAAGCCATATTTCTGCTTTCTGAAAATGCTAATTGTTCTTCTAATTCCCTGCAAGAAATATTCAAACATTAGATCTTTGTGCTTGTTGTTATGCATTTAAGAAGTTAATTTCTGCGTTTTGTTAAACGATTTTACCTTTTTTTGCGCATGTAAAACAAATGAGAAAGAAAGCAGAAAACGCAGGTGTTAATATTTAAGAAATATACATTTATATATCTTACATTCGTTTTGACTGCTCTCCCAATAAAGACGCATATTTTGAGTCAACTTTGGCAAGATTCTCCTGACATTTTTGAAGTGTCATACGTAATTTTTTACGCTTATTAATACCCTCAACAAATTCCCTATGAATTATACGAATGCAATTTAAAGTAATGACACATTACAATAATAGAAATATGAATAATACCATAATTTAATAAATGTGTATTACTCACTTCTTTAAAACAGAAATGTATTTAATAAGTGTCTCAGGGTCTTTAGTGTTTCCCACCATTCGCATAACATCACCAACAGGAGCATTAAATAATATTTCTAGTCTGAAACAGACAATAACAAAAAAATAGATAAAAATATCACATTGATACAATAAATAATAATTACGTACGGTTTCAGTTTTTCCATTTTATGCTTCAATTGTGCAAGTTCTTTCTTGAGAGTGTTACAACTTTCAAGTTGCATTTCTAATTCATATATATTTGAACTTTGTTTTCTAAGCTCGCTTTCCACTTTTCGAACCTCTCTTTTCAGACCATCATTCTGTTTATCCAAGGTAATATTTTTGGAGCTGTAATACTTTACGTCTTTTTCCTTTAACAGAATTTTAAACTCTAAACTTTGTATTCTCTCTTTCAAGGAACCAGAGTTATCTTCAACAGGTTGATTGCTGGAAAGCGTTAAATGTAATCTATGTATTTTGCTGCGGGTAACTTTTTCCCGACACTGTGGACAACTTTTTGATCTGTAAATCAAACAGCACACCGTAATAATTGTTGTGACACAATTTAAAATATATATTAAAGTAAATCTACTCTGCATTCATATTGTGTTGCGAGTTCATGTTTCTTTATAACATCAAAAAAATTGTTTACCGTTCAAGCCATTGTCCTAAACAATGGTAATGAAACACATGACCGCATTCAGTGTGATAAATATTATCCGAATCAATGAGATTATCATTGCAAATTGAGCATATAGCAATAGTCATTGTTATGACAAAACTTCCGAATCGAGAGATTCTCAACCAAGCTGTTTAGATTGATGTTGAACCTATTATTATCGACACAGGTTTTCTAATAATATTAATTAATCAATTCCCCCAACAACTTACAGATTTACTTCTGCTTAACTTTCCTAAAATTCTTTCTTTCCACTGACAAATCTACTCATACTGAAAAGTGCGGTTTATTTGTGTTGACATATGCCATACATGTACAGTCCTGTCCAAAAGTCTTAGGACCTTGATTCCCTAAACTGCCGAAACATACCTATAAATCTAAATTTTCTATTTTTTCAAAATAATGGGCACAGTGATCTACGTTATTCGAAAAATTGTAATATGGCATCGACAAATACATATAAAACATTCGATAATAGCAACAGTGTTTGTTTGCTATCGGAAAGTAAATAGAGCCTCACAAATGCAAATTTTTGCACGTGGTTGCAATAAGTGCAGTGTAGCCAATTTGAAATTTTAATTCCAAACATGTACAATACACGAGTGAATGCGCATTCTTTCGGAATGAGCGATCATTCATAATCAAATATTTACTTATAAGAAACCTTGTAAGAAATTTGCAAATCTATAACAACGGACAGAATGGAAACTAGTGAAAATGTCAGAATCTAATAAAAATTAAAATTCGATAATTTCACGAGTGAATTACTCGTGTTATGCTAATTTCTGCGCTATTACTCATTAAATAAACGTTTAAGAGAATCTCGGTACTAGGTATTGAGAGTGGTTTTCGGATTGATTTCGAGACAAGTGTGTCTCCAGGTGTGCGCTAGGGATTTTTCGTAGACTCGTTATTTAGTTGCCGGTCAGTATTGTAGGCGAACAATCGATTCGGTCTGCAATTTCAGCTGTTCGAATCTTCGCGAAGAAAGAACCAGTTACCAGTGGTACCTTCTCGAAAGAACATCTCGCAAAAACACTAGCAAGCACTGGAGAATTGCCGGTGTACATGTGAGTGCGCGAGTAGTATCATCAAGGTGCTTGCGATTCTTGTCAACGACAATTGTCAGACCTCGGTGCATTCGCAACCGGTGCCTACGCAAAGTAATCGAGGAGTACCATAACTTCCGAGGTGGGTGTCCATGTCGCCTTTGCTTCTGTGAGCGCAGGTCAAGATTCGCGAGCTCGCGGATAGAACGCTAAACAAAATCATTTTGCGTCACCTATCTATCACCCTCATTACGCGCCTATGATGCTGTGCGAGTGTGTTCTCTGTTCGGGATAGAATATGTTCGACGTATGCGTAACGTCGGTCATTCGTCGGTTACACGACTCAAGGTGACAACAAATCCGACAGCAACTGTCGTTCGCGAAAATAATTCCACGACGAGGATCAGGTGTTCCCTTCGTGTGTTTCACCGGATGTATTTACATAGATACATTGATTAAATCTCTATGTGCAATCGCTATACTTAGTTGCTTCATTTTATTCGTCCGGTCATGAACCTCCATGTTTACCTTGCACCATGTAGGATCGTCTTAAAACAACGTATCAACGTGTTATTGACAACATGGTGCAACGAAACTGCGTCGAATTAGGTAACATACAAATACGTTGCTCGTACACGTGGTATTGCCACTTTCTTCCACTTTATGACACGAGAAAATGACGAAATCGAAATTTCTGTTCTAAATGCATTTCGCGATACAACGCTGCGGCAACATTGAAATTTTATTTGAAGTCGCTAGAGATCTGAGTAAGTATGTATTTTTACTTTTTCAGCTGTATCGTATTTAAAGTGACATACGTATAATATATTTTTATTATGTGCGAAGATCTATTATTATTATTGTTTGGTCATTAGTCAGATTTATTATTGTTTGCAACGCGTTTTGACGAACGTTTCAGGCTCGTTTCAATAAACGTATCAAGTGGAAGATTCTAGAGATATCGACTTAAATATGTGGCGTCATTAGAATGATTAAATTTTAATTTTTTTTTATCAAGTGGCTGCCACTTTTTCTCCGCTATATTTTCATAGATCGATTCGTATTTAGCTAAAAAAATTCACCGATTTCGCGCTTATTTTTGTCCCCACGCCACGCCGGCCGAATTCTCACGAGGTTCGACGAACTTTCCCGAAGTCGTGCGGAGGCACCCGAAACCGCAAACAGTAGCTAGTCGTGCGCTTTTACGAATTAAAATGAAGAAAAACTAGAAATCTATTAATCTTCTATCTTCTATCTAATATCTTCTATCTAACTAGAATTTGTTTAACACTAGGTTTACGGGACCCGTCAAAATGACGGGTCCTAATATTTTTAATTTACGATTATCGAGATTGTGAAGATCCATCTACGTGGAATTACTCAACAAACTTATTTCCTTGCGTATATATTATTTAAAAAATGGCCGAAAACTTGGACGGACACATTCCTCTTATTTTTATAAAGTAATGTAAAATACTCACTCTTAATGCTCCGTAAATCTAGTGTTAAATACCTGTTTGTATGAAGGCAGCCATTTTGCTCCGTGGAACTTTTTAACCCACCACATTTGTTTCTTTTCACAATATGTCGGAGAATACAGTATGTTATTCGAAAGTCTGCTTGAATAACAATGTAGGACTATTATTTTCGCTGCATTCTTGGCACCGGGACATTCATACCTGAAAAGATAAAAATGGCTACATTTTTTGTTTGTATATTTGTTTTTAAATTTCAAGTCGAGGAATATAGTTGTCCCTATGCTTTAAGGTTTGCATATATTCATTAGTCATTTGTATCACGCGGAACATGTAAATAGGCTTTCAATTGGCAAAGTGTTAATTCAATTGTTGCACTTATTTATACCGGACCGCGTCTTTTTAACAAATGCACTTCGAACTAGAACAAAAGTAATCGGGAGTCGCCCAAACGTTCAGAATATTCAAAATTGTTCAGATTTAGTACCACTTCAGATAAAGTACCACTCATCTCCGATTTTGATGAAATTTAAATATGTTACGGATTTCTACATTTTCTAAAATTTCTTCCTGTTCCATTATAGGGGGGTCGCTTTTGGTTTTTGAGATATTCGCAGAAAAATATTGCCAATACTGTATTGAATTTTCTGGCCAGTTCCGGCGCGGCGTCTGTTTACTTTTTTTTTTTTGTAAACACGTTGTGGGGATAGGAAAAGGAAAAAGTTGTTAGAAATGTGTAGCTGCAATGAAATAGGTATTTAATTCCATCAAAATCGGAGATAGGTGTTACTTTCTCAATAATTACCAATCTTTTAAATTATTTATATATTTTAATCGTTTACACGAGGGTGGCCGATGAGGGATCAACCTTTGGTTCTTCGCTTAGGAATGTATATATATATAATTTCAGTAATTGTAGAAATAATGCATAAAGAGTAATTATTTATTCTTTCCAGAATTATTTTTGGCCATTCGAGGACTACAAAATTTCGCATGATACTTACCGTAGGGATGTCTACAATGCGCCCTAGAGACTGGAGGCCTCAAATAAGCTCGAGCTTTAACTCGAGGTCAAAACGAGAGTACCAAGTTACATTGCATACTAACCTTGCCCACTTCTTGCGCTTTTCATTTTCAAACGAGCGAACAGCCATTGCGCGGTACACCAAAGGCATTGTTTCACTATCACAGAAACCACCTGAAAGTGTTATTGCCTCATTATTGTTATCGCCCCTTCAATTCCGATCCAGTTAACGACCAAGCTATATTTCTAAAAATAAAACGAGTCAAACCGATTTCTTCCGGCCATCGATGGGGCCCGACTTAGTCTAATTATGCGAATTCGTAGCAACGTTGACGACAATTTGATAAGGAGGTGCAAGCGGCAGACAGTTGGGGGACACGTTGTGCGTCATTTCATCGCGGAACGGGAAACGTTAGTGTCTCGTTGCGTAACGGTGTGTCTGCGGTCGCGAAAATGATCGAAAAATACCGTTTTATCTCGGCCGACGCTGTAACGGGTCGAAATAATTTTAGACGCTGATGCAGCCATTATTTTCCCGAGTTCGCGTTCCCGATTTTTACCCGGTACGCTGTCAGGGTCGTTTTGTCATTGCTATTGTTCCACCGATCGGCGGCCTTCTACCGGCGGCTTATGGTCAGATTATGCTAGACAGGCCAAACGCAGAGGGTCTATAAACGATAGACACAAAAAACAGGGTAAATAAATTCTGTCGGCAGAATTTCGTTTATAGACCCTGTGCGCCTAACTTGCCTAGCATAATCTGGCCCTTTCTTGCAAGATATAGGAGTTGTATAAACATTGATTTCTCTCTCTCAATAATTTCGATCAGATCGAACTAACACAGCAGTACTTTTAAATTCTTTTAACACCAGAACTGACCGGACCAGTCAAAATGACTCATTCCTAATTTTTTCTTTTACGATTACTGAAATTGCAAAAAATGTTTTCATCGGAAATTTTTTCCATTGAAGCACACATTACGATAAAAGTTGTATGAAGTCTGAATGAGCACAGTCATGTCACTGTTACAAAGCGATATACGTCAGTCGCATTTATTGCTCGGTAGTTCTAGTGTTAAATGTTTGTACTATTCTGCACTTTATCTAGTAATTTTTATTATAAACGCGCAAAACCCGCAGTCTACTTGTAACTATACAAGGTGTCCCAAAAATGTCGTGCTCTCTTGAAAGGGGTGATTGCCGAGGCAATTAGAGGTAAATTTTTCCATCGCGAAACTGTTCTCCGCTGTATCAACGTTGCCATGAAAAAGTTCTGCACGCTTAGGGGTGACGACAAGTTTTACCGTTGCGTTTACCTTTATCGTTAATGGAAATATTTTCCAGATCGAAAATATAAATAATTACAACGATGGATACTTCGATTCGTTCGATTGAATAATTTCTGCCAATCGATTACCCGGGAATCCTTCTTTTCCGCGGCCGCGTGCGCGACGCGTGCCAATTTCTTTCGTTATCCGTCCCGGCTTGTTATTAGCTAACACTAACACGTGATGATAACGTGACGATAACGTCTCGATCCCCCCCTCCCCTCGTGCCGCGGATGCGCGATCTCGCCGGAGAGGAATCCTCCTCTTCCTCCCGGCTCCCGAGATCCATCCATCGTAATCGGCGAATTGTTTTCACTTACAAGTTTACGAGCCGAAAACGCGTCTTAATTAGGCTATCCGACGGCCGTTCGACACGCTCCGTTCGAACAATTACGCGTCATTATGCCGTTTCGACCGGCAACCGCGGAAAAAAGGGAACGTCCCCTTGTAAACTCTCGTCCCGCACCCCGCCCCCTCGCCCTCTAGTTTCTCCGGTCGTTTCGAGTTCTTTCCGGTCGGTTTCGCAACCGACACGCGCGAGGGTCTCAACAAACACTCGTGGTTACGTTCCCATTTTCGGTAGAGATTATTCAATAAAATAAATAGCGACGGCGATTGTGCGGCGGATAAAGCCGCGATTTCTCGGGAATCGCGGCCGAATTTCGAGATTGCCCGGACCCGTGCGCCCGATAAAGATTTAGCTCGCGAGAAAGTATTGTAAATATTTTTTCCGCGGTGTCGGTCATGCGCTTTCAGCCGTTCTACGCTTGAAATTTATTGCCCGCGCCGCGTCACCGTCGTTACAATTGTCCTCGGGCACGTTCGCATACGCGATTGTACCAAAATTCAAATTTTCCAAGTCGTGAGAACCGGAAGACAGACGAGAATATGTTTCTTCGTTTAATAACTTAAATTGGTCGAAAATACTATAACGATATTGCTTCGTAATGTCTTCGAAGATTTATGTTAAATCTAAAAGTTTTTCGTAAGGGTTACTCGTACTTTTACGACGATGAAATGAATCTTTAATGGGGAATTCGCTGCCGTTTTATGTCACCTTCGAAAATAGCGTAGAAGTCGCGTCGAGTATGGAATGGGGAAGATTTAACACCCATCCGTCTCTCCTATCAATTTGACACACTTTTCGCCGGTTCTGAATAAATAGTATGATTCGCGTATCGATTCGTTAGTTACGACCGACGCGGGTGTAATCTTATTTCGAATTTATCACGGTTTATCGTAGTTCTCCGAAGAACGAACTTGCGGAATGAACAATTTATCTTACCGCTGTGTCAATTTTTACTATTCTGTCAACTGGACAGCGAGGGGCAAATCAAGCGAGAAAAACAAGACACAGATAAGGGCCGAAACTTGTCCGAAAGCCGAGTATACGCCGCCGGACGAGTTAGATTGGATTTTGCCTCGAGTATTGCGATACAGCTGCATGTTAATTTGCTTTTGTAGCTGCGGCACAGTTTCGCTGGAGGACTATAAACGTGGCTGCCGTTTGATGCGAGTTATCGGCGCTAATAAAAACACTGCAGTCTATAAAAATGAACCGCGCTGTATCACAATAGCCGAAGAATATCATTATAATGTTCTCCGATTATGCTCGCACATTTTTTTGTCGCGCACAACTTCCGACGAGAGCGAGAAAAATTGTTGAACCGTCAATCGTGTTTTTCAAGCGTCTCTGTAGATAACGCCGGAGAATAGAAAAAATACTGAGACCTACTTTAGCTTCGCTATCCTAATCTCCGTGCCAAAATAGATCGGCGAGGTGAGACAAGTATCGAACATCGAACATCATGTCTCGTTTGTTTCTCGGAAATGGGGGAAGGGCGAGCAACGTCGCTGAAGCTGACCTTAAATATTTACCCGGACGACACGTCACGACGAAACAATACCTACACTTTGCTCCCGGTTGTCAGATGTCCCTAAATTTCGTTTGCCGAGCGTCCAATTCTGCGCCTATCATCACGCGTTCTCGCTGTTGTATGCGCGGCGTTACGTAATCACGGCCATTAATCACTATCCGCCTCGACTTTGATCGGCTCCGAACAAATACGACAAAGTATAGAAAACGTGCGAGATTAGAAATCCGTGAAAAACTAGCGAACGTTTTTTTCAGAAAACGAAAAAAGTGGTTGAACTGCTTCATGAAACGAAGACGGTTGAATCGGCGTAATCCTGATTGGTATTGGCTGATGTATTGGCTCGCTGCGCAGCCGAAGCCATTCAGTTTTTATTTTCTATGAACGGTAATTGGTAGTCATACTGTTCGACTGGAAATTTTGTTTAGTTTTCAAAAGGCTCTGTTTATATCTTGTTTCAAAACATTTAGGGCAACAAGGGCAAATGATTGCGTTTTTAACCAGTTAACTGTGATTGACGAGTATACTCGTCAATCCGAAACTCTATTGCGGCGCAGTTGACGTTAGTGAATTGTTAAATTCTTATCGAATAAAAAAGTAATTCTTTCTCATTTAGCTTTACAAGGGCTTTGGCTTTTATAATAGTGTATACTCGTCATTGTTTGGTTTTAATTCCGCGCCGTGAGGGATTTTTCGAATTCAATTCCACAGTTAACCGGTTAATAAATATTAGGGAAGATAGGATAAAATAGTACAGGCACTGATCCGCCACGTTTTCGAAGCAAAATTGAATATTCAGCAGAAATGTTAAATGTCAAGTGTCCAGATCGTATATTCGAGTCTATTAATTAGAATTTTAACATCATGCGTATTAATTAAATTCGCACAAACCGGTGATTCACACTACAAGCCCCGCCCCTTGTCAATCTACGAACAATAAGAACGAGCAACAAGTTTTTGCCTATATCATATTTTTAAATAACGCTGTTATGCATATGCTAAACAATAATATCTCTACTCCCGTTATTCGCTGCAATAATCTTTCGTAAACAGTTCCAGTGATTTACGCACGAATATACTTTGTTTATAAACCGAACAAGGAATTATGATTCAGCCTGGCATAATTTATATCCAAAGATCACAAGTTAATTATCGTGTCCCTAGTCGCCACAAAACAATCAATCGGTATCGAACTGTTAACGCTCTCGTGGTACCGATGACGTATTTCGGCCGCTTTTTAAACTCTAAAACAGGAAGCCGATGACTGGTGCTGTTATGTCTTTTAAAGTCCATCGGTAGATACCGATGGCAAAATACATTCTGTGCTTCCAATTATAGCTACAGACACAACAACAGCGTGTATGTAATTTAGCGACGAACAAACAATAGTTTCTAAATTGAACAAATTCTTTGTCGAAGCAAAGCAGAACGGAAACCGGTCGAAAGCGAAGGATGTTTGTTTTCGTAAAAACAAGAGAGTAAAAGATATATAGCAGTTCTTCTATGGCTCCGTACGGCATCGGTGTGTATAATATTGTTTTCATTTTCGAAGTTCGTTGAAATCACCGACCTGGGTTTTTGCCGAGGCTATTTACACGCGGAAAAGTTTCGCTGGAACCGAGTCTGACCGACACTGATCGACAACACAGTTCTGACATTGGTTGCACTTTGCCCATTGAAAGACCAAAATATTTACACACTTATCGCTGTACCTCGTACTACGTGCTTTCTCCAAAATTGTGGACACGGCGAGGAAATCTTCCCAATGAAGATATGTGTAACTAACATTGCTCGACAACGAAAAAATCAACTTTTACCGTGGTATTTAACACCTTCATCGAAGTGCTCGTAGACCGATAAAAACGCGATGAAACAAACAAGTGTTATAACTATGTCTGGATACTTCTTCACCCGTAAGTGAAAAGTTTCTATCAAAATTCATTTACTCTTTTTAAAAAAGCGAGAAATTTTCGTTACCTCCGCATAGATTGTGTCACCGGAGGCGTAGACTTTCTTGAAATTGAATTGATGGTGACTTTGGTTAAGGTTTTGAAAAATACTCCTCAAAACTACGTCGGTAAAACGATCGTACGGTAAGGGGTTCAGTGGAGGAATGTTGATTAAACATATCTGAGATTACGGTATACAGTAATGGAGAAATAAAGATTTGTACGGTATCCGGAAAATGGTAGAATCTTTCGGCGAGGAGCGAGCGAGGGTTGACCTGAACTTCCTCGAATTCGCCTAAAGAAACGCCAACTCGCATAAAGTTCAATACTCTACTGCCAAGACCTTGGTCACCGAAGTTAACGTAACCCTTTCCACAGTGCCGTGCCTCTTCCTCGTTCGTTGCACCGCACAGTGTTGCGATTAAAGGTAGCAGCTGGACAAAACTCTCTTCGCACATTTACAATCTCAACTATTTTAAAAATCTAGTTTTCAGTCGCTTCTCCATTTTTTATTCAAGTTAATCCGTATGGATCACTCCGCTTAATTGTCGGAGTTAATTGAAACAATCTAACGTACCTTAGATTCTATTAGAAAAATGTGTTTCAAGATTTTCGTATTCATTTTAAACAAGAGCATGCAATTTAACAAAATGTTAATTCAACGTGCCAATGCCGGTTGAACATAGTTTGCGAGTAACACCGACAGTTAAAATATTAATATCCTCATTGTCTAGACTTTGCATGATCGGCATCCGGTTTTCACGAAATTAAGTGACGAGTGTTGTCCGGCTAACGAACACTTTACCTACCGGTATCCTGTCAACAGGATTTTCAGTAGTTACAGCAAAAGGAAGCTCGGAAAATTTTGTCTTGCATTCTAATTTAGACGACGACGTTACTGGAGGTAAATTGTCGGTTCGCAATTGAGATGGCCGATGCTGTTAAAGGATGAAAAATTCTTCATCCATGGACTTTCATAAATTACGAGATAATGAACGGTAGGTAATGTGTTAACATCGAAACACTGAGCGCCGGTCTGGATAAGAAAGGAAATAAAGAAATACCGGATAGACGATCGGCAGACAGCCGGTCGCCTAAGTTCGACGACGTAGATTCACCGTCGACGGTGCCGGATTGGTTTTCGCGATCGAGATCGAAGGACGAAGGAGCCGGCCGATCTTCGCGGCGAAGTCGAAGTTGCGATCGAAGCGGTAGTCGTGGTCGGTAGAGTCGATTATCTCGCGGCGGTGTTGACAGTCTAACGGCGGTTGAACGCGTACAGTTGTCGTCAACGACAACGACAGCGACAACGACAACGACAACGTACGTGCCTTTGTCGTCCCATTAGCAGCGTGTGTTATCCGGGAATTACTAGATAACGGGTCGGCGATAACCCTGATCGTCTGTCACGACACGCGACGACACTCCGCGACGGGACGGAGACCAGACACGAATAAGAAGAAGAAGAGGCGACTGTCTGTTTACGTGTGCCGACGAGGGTCGGGGTGGTGGTGTGCACGAGGAGGAACCGGTGGGTGGCCAAAAGGTCGCGGCCCCGTCATTGATACGGTCGGAGAGAGAGCGCACTTTGGACCAATTCCTCGCTACGGCTAACTCGAATAAACTCAGGGGAACGCGGCGTTGTTACTTCAGTGCTACTTCGGCCACGCACCGCGGCACACACACACGAACCAATCGACCAGCTGCTTCTTCTTCTTCTTCTTCTTCTTCTTCTACTACTACTACTATTGCTGCTCTTCTTCCTCCTCTTTGTCGTCATCCTCATTCAACTCCGTACTCGAGACCCACTTTCTTCGCTTTCCCTCTCTCTTACTCTTTCTCGCTCACACACTCTCTCTATCTCTCTTTCTCTCTCTCTGTCTCTCTCCCTCTCGCTCTTCCTCGTACCTTGCTATTGTAATCCGTCCCTCTGCACTCGTCCTATCGGCACCCTATCGACGTGTTACCCTCGAAGAGATAAATTCGCAACGAACCGGAACACTCACGAAACCGAGCAGACATCAGACCGGGGACAGAGACGCGTCGCGTCGATCAGGCACACTCTCTCGACACGCTCTAGACTGACAGAGTACCGATCGGTTGACTATTCGTCGATCGAGCTGACAGACCAGCCAGCGACCCCCGGTTCGCGGTTCTCCTTCGACTTCGGTTTCGCAGAGACGCACGTGATCGCACGCGACACACGCGACACGGTTAGCAGTCGTTGCTGAACCGGCGGTCGCGCGTACAGGCGTTTTGCCGTTGCGAACGGAAAGAGGAAGAGAAGACACGGATTTCCGCGTTGCCGCCGCCGCACGCCGGTGGTCTTCCGCAATCACGGACCGAATAAAGGAATTGAAAATCGACGAAATGTCTACAGAGCGGGCCAGCTTCTCCTCGAACGGGAGCATGATCGTTGTGAGCAACAGGTTGCCGTTCGTGCTGAAGAGGAACGAGGTGTCCGGCCAGCTGGAACGCAAGGCCAGGTTAGTATGCTCAGCTTGCGCCAGCCGCTTTATCGATCCCCTCGCCTCTGACCGCTCTTGCAACCCTGTCTTCCGCATCCGAAGCCGCTAGATCTAGTCGCGTTCCACAGCATGCTCGATCGCCACCGGACAACTGTTTTTCGAATATTGGACCATGCAACTCGGATCTCTGTTTTTCTTTCAGAAGTTAGAACGGTTAGTTTGCTGCGTAGATCTTGAGACCGTTGCAATCGGCCCGGATAGTGCCGGGAAAATAACGGAAGTTGTTTTTCAGAACCTCTTCGCGAAGGCCTATGTTGGAAATTTGAAAAATACGCTTCATTGTGTCGATCGTACAGGGCGGTCGGCAGCGGGTGGTGTTCGACCGGAGAGGGGATGATTTTACGTAAATGAATAAGTAGAAAATGTAGAAGAAAAGTCTTGTACGCGGGGCTTTGTTTTCGAGAAAATCGACATTGGAAATCTGTCAAGTTCGCGTGCTTCGCGTTCGTAAGTAGAACCGGTGGGTCATGAACAGACGCGTCAGACTATTCCTATTCAGTAGCACGCGTGTTTAAACTCTCGAACTTGATTCTCTTGGAAACGAAGCCCCAAATGAACAAATTTTATTCTACATTTTCGACTTATCCTCTTTTGTTATCTGTCACCAACCACCCTGTATGCATTCTGGAAATTTCATCGAATTCAGTTTCACGAAACAGTTTTTTTACTACTTAGAGCAACGTATTTTTTAAATTTTCATCACGGGCTCGAATAAAGAAGTTTTAAAAAGCGCCTTTGTTATTTTTGCATGTGATTTCTACCGACTACGATTTTTTCAAAATCGTTTCTGCCAGTGCTTCTAATTACACACAAAAAATCGGTCGTTTGGTCTAATTTCAAAAAAGTTATTCTGTTTTAACCCTAGGTTCACGGAGCACTAAAGATGACTATTTTAAATAATATGTGCCCAAAGAAATAAATTTGTTAAATAATTGCTCATGGATGCGTTTTTACAATCTCAATATTTGCAATTTAAAAATATTAGAATCCGTGTTAATGGTTGTTCGAATATTAACTATTGCGCCGAGTGATTCGGTAGCACGGGGCACAGTAGTACACCGAATCGATTAGAATAAGAATGGATAGCGTTATGCTAATCGGTGTATGCACATTCATTTGCAAGATACAATAGATTCATGTAAATCGATGCTTACATTCCTTCCCTCGTCTGAGCACTCGTTTGGCTTCCGTTCGTTTCACCATAATGCAGTTGGTGTATTTAGACGAATTATTGTCGTGTAGTTAACCCTTTGCTGGCTACCGGGTATTCGACTGTTCATTTACTGTAATTTTGATAATTGTCTATGTTCTTTTAAAAGCAACACAAAATCACTCCGAATATCTATCCTTTCAGATTATAGTTCTAAGATGAAGATTTAGCCAAGGAATCTTAACCCTTTGCACTCGACTGACTCTGAGGTACCATACTATAATTCGAAATAATTGTTGCGTTACTAAACGTCTGTGCATTTAATGAATTACTAAGCGTTTGTGAGTAAGTACACTCGCTTTAACATGGACAAAATGAGACAAGAAAATATTCTCCACGAAATTTCTGAATTCTGAAGTCGAAATAGCTTCGAATGGAAAGGGTTAAACACTGACGTCATAATCCTTTGCACTCGGAGTTCTATTAACTGCAGAATCCATGAATTTCGTCTATTCAGCACATTTACTCATACCACGTTGAAATTTTCAGCGATTTATTAAATACGAACAAATTTGGTAAAAATTGATTTGAGTTATGGTGATTTTCAATGGTTGGTCACCGTTCGAGTGCAAATGGCTAAAATCACATACATCTTTTTGGTTGCCAGCGTAAGGGTTCAGTCACCTAAGTAGTATACTCCAACGTTTTTGTAACGTCGAGTAACCCGTTGATTTTATCCATTACTAATTCCCACGAGCCCCTTAGGAATATCTTCAATTTTTTCGTAATTTTAGTAGATCGAAAACAATATATCGATACTCTTCGATTCTTGCAATCTTTAAAGTTCGGTTTTTACAAAAGAAAAATCTAACGTTCCTGCTGATCCGTTAATGGAACTCTGGCTATCGAGTGGAATATTTTGAATATTTTGAGACAACGAAAATTGAGTTCATCAATTTAATACAGGCTCGTGTAATATTCTCGATCGCAAAAGATATATCTGCCCTGTGGCGCGCCGATGCAAGAATTATTCTCTTTGTTGTGTGCTACATCGCCTGTTCCGTTGTGCACCGGTACTTAATTACTCTGCATTAATTCACGCATTCGTTACAAATCACCATCATCGGGCGAACGATCCGTGTCAGATATTTTATTTCGCAATTATTGAAATTACGACGATGCTTCGAAATTATTGAGTAAATTTAATTATTCACGCATTCCGATAAAAATCGCGTAAGATGAATTCAATCTTGTCATTTTCAGAAGGAAATATACATTCAGTTTTGATGCTCGGTACGTTTAGTGATAATTTCTTTTATTTTATGTTTTTCCTGTCGTCGCGGGAAGTTTCGGTTTGCACTCGCGTTTGAACCACGTTGAATTCAAGGAGTCTATGCGTTATATAAGTCGTACATTCGGGAGTTCGCGCTATGCTCACTTATTCTCGTGTACAGGGACATCCGAAGGGAATATATGAAATAAAAGAATTTTCTTTGGAAAACAAGTTTATGTCCACAAGACAAAAACACATTTTTTTCCTAATAGAATCCTTAAAAGTGGTTTTTCACTAGAGAATCTCTCTACCAATCGAATCAGTCTAAAAGAATTGCCACGTCTTAGCAAAAATGGATTTCCCATTGAATTTAAAACAATTCAAAATCGAAACAGTCGAAACTTCGTCTCCAAACGAATTGTAAGAAATTATCGAAATTATTTCCCATATTTTGCTCGTATCTCAGAGAAATATTTAGCACTGAATTCAAAACACTTAAAAATTAAAACCGCGGTTCTATACTGCGTCTGGGATTTGCAATAATCGTTCGCATTTTGCCCCAGCATTCCAGCAAAACATATATTTACTATTACGAGGGTCTGAAATTGGTGTACACACAATCAGTATCAATGTAAACGGTTATTGAATATTTACATGGTCAATGGAACACGGCAATTTCTGTTTCGCATAAAATCTGTTTTCATTTTCCTTTATATTTGTCCACCTGGTCTCCATCGTTGATCTTGGCGCGATGGCGACTGGCCCGTGTTTGCGTACACCGCTCGGAATAACAAAAACCTAATTCGGCAACGGAAATTCGGTTTTTCCAATGGTCTCTCCGGTCGCGCGAACGATTTCGAAGCAGATCGCGCGCATCGGCAAAGGGATTTGCGGGATCGATGACGTTGTCGGTGCTGTTCCGTGTGAATATTCGATTGTTCTTGTAATTTATTCGGTTGCGTAATCGAGTCGATAGAAATATCCTCGGAGGACGCGTCGAGCGAGACAACCGGTAAAATATGTATATACAGGCTAGCGGTTTCCCATGTTCCGAATTTACTTACAACAGTTTGTTACGCGCGACGAGCAGCGGATCGACTGGAAAATATTCCCCGAAAGTAATTGCTTACTGACCCGCATCGGTCACGTCGCTGCCAATAAATTAAAGGGCTGCGCAGCGCCCTGAAACGACATGACTGATTGTCCAATGTTTCATTCTGCATTTACTTTTAATTTTGTTTTCTCTGTCCCCTCTTTTTCACCCGAAATATGAGGAAAGTATGAATATCGCAGGAGTCCGAGGGTTAATCGATCATTCGTCCCGGAACCGTACGTATTTGTTTAACAATTTTACGGATTCGTTCGAGACTGAGCGGACGATCGGAAAAAATTTCCAAAAGCCGCTTCGCGAAAAGGAAACGAGATTCGATCGACTCTGATGCGAGTTTAATGGCGCAATTAAGCGCGCTCTGCGAAACAGCGAAAATATGAAACCGTCGGAGGTGGTATAGTTTTCGATGCAACATCGAAGCGTAACACGTAGAACTTCCGTGTTCCGTCCTTATTGTTCGCACGTTTGTGGAAATAGTGCTCTATGCAAACAACCTTATCGCTCGATAAGGTGTCGGGAAACTGAGTGCTTCTCACGGTGCACACGAGTCCTTGGAGATGAGACTGGTGAATCAATAAACGCCCGTCCCCCTCTCGGTCTCCCTCCACCTCCCTCTTCGACTCTCAAAACAAGAAAAATTGAAGTGCACACAACTCTTCTGCTCGCAGCTCGTTACGCCGAGCGTTTCATGAAATTACTACTCTAGACTCTCCGACTTCGGGAATTAACGATAGCCTTGAAATATCTTCTCCTTCCTCCTCAGAATATTTCGGAATACTTCGGACTTCAGATATTCACAGCAATTTTCTTCACATCATCAATTTGTATCTGTGCAAAATTGGTAACGGTTGAGATGAATTTTTAATTGGCCGTTGACAAATTTTATTCCGTCCGAAGCAATCGAATTATCGTTCTTCGCGTTTCTGAAACGGTGAGGATCGTTCGTCGAATCGTTTAGCATTTTTCGACAGTGTCGAAGCGTTGCTCGGTAAAAATTAATTGTCAACTGCGACTCACAATTGGTAGCCGACGCGCACGGTCGGCGTTGCGCTCCTCGCGTTTATTTATGGTCCGCGAAAAAATAGTTCGTGATTACACATCGCGCGATGCTCTGTGTCGACAGGTTTGCTCCGGCGAGTAGCATAAGCCGACGGTGACGAAATTTTTCGTAACAGCACGCCCCGCAGTATTCTGCTTGATTTCATTCACACAGCTACCGAGAATTCCATTTTAGAACCTGCCACACCGTCCGGTCATGACAATGGTCACGGTATACCACCTGCAATTGCGCTGTCTTTCGTAAAAAAGGGCTTCATTGTTGCAATATGTTGGTCGACGCTCGGGGGCTCTCTTGTGCAACGAAATGCACACGCGTGATATCAATTTTATGCCGTGGCTCAATCACGTTACCAGCGGATCTTCAGTTTGCAAAAAGAAGACGCGGGTATTAAAAAAGTTGAAAACAGCCCCATTCCATTGTCGCAACGAAGAATGGTGGTCGGAAAAGTTTCTTCGTGTTTGTATGATAATCTTTCGTTGTAATACTTCTTCCTCTTTTCAGCATTTTATAAAATAATGTCTTCCAATGGCAGTTGCCGAGAGATCAAATGAAAGTTCACAGTGCATTAGTAATTGCAGCGATTTTTTTCGCATCTTCACAGTGAAATCGTTAAATGGGGCTCGCATACAATTTGCTAATAGCTTCGTAACGCGTCGACGTAAATCTACGTTTTACCGCGGACAGAGTATAACTGGAGGGTTCATTGTATTAATGGTTTTGAACTGAAGTTCGAAAAGGAACTAATTAAACAGCGGCAGAATAACATATCTTCTTACCACCATTTTTAAAAGTGATTTAAACAATCGGAATATTCTCTTTCTAATTTTTGAAGGTAGTTCGAGAAATTAACTTCTTACTCTGCAAGAACAGAGAGTTGACCCGATAATTGATCTAAACCTCGAGTGTGACATAGATCGTGTAGGGCTACTATTTTCTTGCTACGTCGATCAAACCGCTAAATTATATCGTGTTTAGTGTCATTTTAATCAGAAATTGCCGGGAATAGGTTGGCTAAGGTCCCACAAGAAAAAAAAAAATGAAAAATAAAGAAGTTTCGTAATCGGATTGGTAGTGGTCCACACAGATTACAAGGCAGTCTCCCTATCTTTGTTCTCGACTGTTCTTAGCGAGTGTTCTCCCGGCACGAGATTATCTTTCTGTGACATAAGTAGAGTGATCTGGCTATTTGCGTGAATCACAGCGCCGTCTTTCGATACCGGTGCGTTGATAAACAACGCGCGATCCGCGCCGAAAAATGGAAAGCGTGACCTCGGTCAATCGAAATCGCTTGATCATCTCGATGCATATGGTCGCGGAACTCTCGGGATCGCTTTAGACAATACTAGACTCCGGATATTCATGAAAATTCTCCGGATCAATTATGGGAACTATTATGGGTCTTTCTTTCTTTAACCCTTTGCACTCGAAGCTAGTTTAACTCCAAACCGAAACATTTCTTTCGACCTAGAATATTTCACTTCACAATATATTCACAATATATTTTTCTTTCGTGTTATACATACGAAAATTATGCCATTCACTCGTACAGTACCGAAGTGTTTAGTAATTTGTTAAATACAAGCAAATTTAGCAATGTAAAAAATATTTCGAACAACGATACAGCAATTTTTAGTGGCGCCTTACGAGTCGCCATTCGAGTGCTAAGGGTTAGTAGCTTTATCAAATCGAAAATAATATATTCGTAAATCCCTTTGACCTCTCTGCCGTCTACTCAACTTTGTCATGAATATTGTCTATGCACAGAGTCCACGAAAATTGTAGCGCTTCCGAAAAATTTCTGGAGGCTACAAAAAACGGTAATGCTTCCGAAAACTTTGCGGAGGCTACAAAAAATTATCGGGCTTCTGAAAAATTTGTGGAGATTTATCTTTAATGAAATTGTAGGTTCCACGAGAAAATACTTATGACCAGACTGCGGAGTTTTGCGCAAAATAAAAATTGTCTGCATTAATTGTTAGAGATAGGAGCCCCGTAAACTTCTTTTTTGAGTAATTTTGGTGAACTGAGAATAATGGAATAGTGTTTGTACATTCTTCGAACGCTTTTGCTAAAATATTTAAAATAATTCTAAATAAAATATCTAACCGGGCAACGTTGAAAAATTCCACAGAAGAAAACTCTTCGCGTTCGTCTCCGACTGGAATAGAAACGACGGGATCCCGCGGCCGGTCCGATTATGTAGCAAAATGATTCCCGTTTAGACCGGACTAATCTAATCTGTCGTTCGTGCAACAGAGGCTACGTCAAAAAAAAAAAAAAATAGGGACGTCATCCCTCCCCGTTTTCTTCGATTCGTACGTCGCGTCGAACGTTTCGCAAAAGCCGCGGATATCGACGCGACCGCGATTGCCGAGAAACGGGAGATTAAAGACCTCCGTAAACACGCGTTCAAGATAAAACGGCCAGTTTTTATTGTTGCAATCGTCGTATCCGCGATGCAACCGGGCCAAACAAACATCCAATCGTAAACAGACGAGACGCGACTCACCGAAAAATTGAAAACGGAGAATTACCGATTAACGGTCCGATAACGTGGAATCGTGTTCGACAGACAGCGAAAATGTCATCATCTGGAACGTGCACCTTGAGCGCCACTTTTTCGTTTCACTCCCCGGCATTGATCGGTATGTTTACATCAATATTTATGCACAATGGCTGGAACGTAACCCGATTAACATTTTACGATAGCGTTTATGTAAATTAATAAGAACTCGAGGTAATCTCGGGCAAAGTAGCTTTTGCACAGACTGGGATCATTTTTGTACAGAATAGACGGAATTAAACTTCGCAAACTAAAGCAATCTCAATATTAACTTTCGTTTGAATTACGTTATTTTTTGGGGGGGGTAATTTTATGTCTTCATTCGTTTAAGTTTAGGCGTGCCAAACTAACGTAAACATTAACTATTTACTTCCGTCCGTGAGACATGAATTTTCTTAAAATCACATTCGAAATCAATTAGCAAACCGTTCTGCTCGTAATCAATAATGCATAATTAACCCTCCATATGCTATGCCGGAGTCATTGGTGACCCGCCGCTGGGGACAAGCTCGAGGGACCGTCAATGTGCACAATTTTATTCCGATATAAGACGACGCTTTTTATTTCCGAAACACGACGAAAGCCGGTCCCGAGCCGTCGCCTTGTATCGAAAAAGAAAAAGCGGATTATTCGGAGTGGGTCAGAAATGACTCCAGCATAGGCCCAGAACTGGCAGGAGTCCGAGTGTTACTCAAAATATTTTTTCTCTTATTGAATTCATTTGTATTTAATAAATTACTAAACATTTCGGTATTGTACGAACAAATTGCACACCATTTTCGTAAGTACAACACGAAGAAGAATATATAGAAGGGAAATATTCTATGTCGGAAGAAATGTTTCGTTTTCGAGTTGAAGGGTTAATAAGGGTTAATAGCTTCGAGTGCGAAGGGTTGATAAAGACACGGATTTCCTGCTGCGATTCTGTCCCGCAGTGCAGTTCGACCTTGAAATTCGTCGTCTTTAACTTTTCCCGATTTGTTTTCCGATCACAATCGCGTCTGAAATGGAAATGACCCAGCAGCCGGCGTCCTTGGAACGGTTTCTTTCCGCTTCGCGTTCATAGAAGTGCCGTAAATCGCGAGAGCGACGCGCTCGTCAAACATCGTTATCTGTCGTTGTTGACTTTCCTCGCGCGATGCTCGACGATAACAATACTGGCGCGCGTATGATCCAAAAATCTCGGCGGCGGGCGGTTCGAGCGTTGTTTACATTCCGACAGCCGGCGCCCGGAAACGGGAAGATTCTCGGATAACGACAAGGGGGGAGACGTGCCGATAGCGATCTCCGGGAATCATACTCATTCACGAGGCGTTCCTCGCGACCACGTGTTCCCCGAGTGACTTCGTTACGCGTGCGGCAGGTAATATATTTTCGCGGTTGTCTCAGCCGCTTCGCTTCGCTCGACTCCGAGCACAACAAAAGCCGTGGAAAAACACGAAGTTCGTCAGCGGCGGCATTGATTTGCTGCTCGAAATCGGATGCGTCGATGCGCGTGCAACAATTTTTACCGCTATACCTACGATAGTATCGCGCGGCATCGCGGTCTCCCCGCCAGAAACATGCGTCACTCATTATTTAAGAAGGCAAATCTTACTCCGAGCGAATTTCTTAACCCTCCGAACCGCTTTTGAATTTTCGGGGGACACAAGGGGAGACCCAGAATTTTTATCTATTGTCCATAACAGTATTAGAGGCTGGAATAAGTCTGAGATTAAAGTAGATTAATTGCAGAAACGGTGAGAACATTTGAAGAACTCATTGTTGTATCATTTCCAGCTTGCTGCAATTATTAAGAAACCAAATAAATGTCTGTATATTTTCCGTAGCTCGAAGTGAATCCAGACAATTTTTATTTTGCACAAAAATCCACGGTCTAATAATAACAACGGTGTCGGTGAAATTCGAATCTTTTTACTGTTTTAAATTTCACTTTTGCCCCGAATGCACGAAACGCGCGGTCTAATTATTAACACGCCTACCGCGGTGTGCGATGTAACAGGTGGCAGAAAATTTCGGAGATGATTTTCCCCGGCCGATGTAACCGGAAAACATAATATCGTGCATCGCAATTACACGTTCACCGAGACGACCGCAGTCTCTCGAGTTCGACGTGTCAACAACAGGTGCCGTCGAAATGAACACGTCTCAAAACGGATCAAGTTTCTTTGATTTTTCCGCGATAAGAGGATTGTCTTTGTATACGCATAGCTCCGGATTAATTGCGAATAACGTATCTGGACGTTAAAAATAAATATTCTGTTTGTTGCGGCGGGTGCATCGGTATCGTTGAAACTTTCGATTGCCGATTAAGCTTCTATATATAGATATTATTACAGTAACGTTACGAAGCGATCACCTCGGCAGATGTTTAGCACTGGAATAAAAGGAGATTATATTATAATTGCAGAGCTCGATAGCGATTTAATATTCCGGAGGGGAGAGCCGGTGATCGAGGGGCGCTTGTAATTATTCTCGACGAACGATCGGACGTCGAAGCGCGAAGATAACTCGCAAATAACATTTATTAAACGCGTCGATATCGTCGGTCGAGATTTTTTCATGAAATCGTCGCGCAATTGGCACGGTAATTTACTTATACGTCCGACATTGAGCGGAAGTCTGATTAATGCCGAACGTTCACAGTTACTTCGGTTCTCTTTTAAAACCGTTGCTTTCGATTATGCGTCTTTCGGTCGATGCGCATATTTTCTCGAGCGATCTCGATCGAACTTCGGGCATAAAATTTTCGATATCGCGACGTTCCCAAACACGAATAGGAAGAATCGTGCCGTCCTCCCAATTGGATCTGGTCGGCGTACATAACCTGAAACGATGGTATCCTTAAAATAGCCTGCACTCGAGTATCCGGCAATAATAATAGTTCGTACACATGATTTCCGCGTCGTTTCGCCGACGGCGGCGGTATTTATACTAAATCGTCGATGGAAATAGGCGGAACGATTTTTGCTCAGAATTTAACGGAAAACCTGTGTTGCGCGACGATAATTATTAATTGGGTGGCGAAGGCATTTCTCAACATGTGCAGCACTGAAATGGTAGGAGGTACTAGAAAACCTGTGCACTGACCTGTCAACACATTAGTTTTTAATCGATTATTGAATCCACAGTGTATCTACGAGCAGTGGGGAACGCCTACGCGAAGATAAACATCGGGAAAATAGCTGTTCCATTATTCGAATACTCGTGTTGTCTAATTAGATAGCTTTACATGCTACTGTGTTCGTACCACACCTTTTGTAACAGTCCGCACAAAACAGGCTCGAGCGAAGCTATTCAGTTTGACCTAGTGGGAGCAACACAATCGAATCGTAGAGTCGTCGAAAGCCCTTTGTCTCGGGTCTGGATACCGGCCAAGTTCGATTACAAATTTATAACTATGGCGTGCCAGTAACTTAGTTCACGAATGCGTCCCATTGACGGGTACACAGGCACTCGTTGAACCTATACATCCTTCCACGTCCTAAAAGCACCGGCGGCCATTAATTGTTATTTGCTTTCGTTTGTCCCTGTATCGTCGTTACTAAAACGTAGAAGCATAATTTCTTTTTAAATGCATATCGATGCACCGGCCTGCTAGACCAACACCCGCAAAAAATGGCCACCGTTCGTTGTCCATTTGCCAATATTGCCGAACTGTCGACACTCTGTTTCAACGAACATTAATCACTTCGACCAATCACGTCGGCTAACATTAACTACGCTTTCCTACGCGTTTACGTCTGGGGATTCCCGCCAAGATTATAAGTAGGCTGCGGATTTTATGCGTTTTATGCGTTCTCGGCTTCTACCGGCTCGCTACCTTCCTACTTAATATTTCGACGGAGAGGAATAGATGGAGCTTTTTGCGCATTTATGACAAAAATGACCGGTTGAAACACAAAACTGTGACATTAGAACAGAGTTGCTCAACGCACCTATTAGCGGGCTCAATTACGGGCAAGTGACGTAGCGGAGTGGGGATAGGCTGCAGCACAGCCGTAGTTTGTCACGTGTCTGTGACAATGCGTGTGACAAATACATGCAGCCTGCCCAGGGCAGACGCTGAACGGTTCTGCGTTAGATCTTATTTTCGGCTTATCAATACAACCGAATGAAAAAGTACAATTTGATTTAATTTCTGTCTCTTAGAGTTAACCTAGAAAATTTTTATATTGCGTAAAATCACGTAGTCTGAATTACAAACAAAAATATTTTCAATTTTGCATTTGAATGATACATATTGAAGGTCCACTTGTTAATCAAACCTTTGATTATATCTCGAAAAATAAGGGATAATTTTTCTTGTATGTAAAATAAGAATAATGTTAAATAAAAGAAAACGTTTAAGCGGGTTCACGACAGAAGCCTCGTTACCGTTCTTTCATCTATATTTGATCGACAAGGCGAACGGCGTAGGTCAGCAGCGTTAATTACAATTTGACCGGGTAGCGACACTTATCGTAGACTATGAGACACGGCTCGATTATTTGTGCGATATAAGACCGAGGAAAGTTGGTATCAGTCCAAATACGTTTCATTAGCAGTACGCGTGAGAATGCGCGGCCGGGTTAAAGGGCACTCTAGATCGCTGCCATTCTAGAAAAGTCATCGCATGGTCACGCATCGTCCGAGGTTTGCGCACGTGCACTTGGGAAACGCTTGTATGTTGATCGACGAACGTATTGCGAATCGAGATTTGCAATTGTTGACGCTGCAAGCGTCCAACCGAACGCATCCCGGGTCAACAAGTTTTTCGGACCCTGTTTTCCAGATCTTGTTAGATTCCCCCGTTGTTGCTCTAACTTCGTTCGTTTTGCTCCGAACGGTGTCTCGTATTTTTATTTTCGGTGACTCGATTTTTTCGGAGCTGGTTTATTCCAATTCTAATCGCATGCTCGATATCATTATCCGTATGACTCACGTCTCAGTTATATTACAAATTGGCTTACTTTAAAACTTTGCAAGGAGAAGGATCTTTCCTCGATCACTAATAGACAAAAAGTGACATAGCTCAAAGAAAAGAAATTTTACAGGAGAGCCATTTAAAAATTAAAATTCTATACAACCAACTTGGAAACATAAAATAATTTGTTGTTATTTAGACACTGCGTTAATTGTTATGTACATTAGTTATAAAGTACACTACGATTTATACATTTATTAATATAATTTTGTTTTTCTAAATATATTTTGAGTTATGTCGCTATTCCTGTAAATAATTGTTGAAACGTTGAATTAGAGTTGTGACGTTTTCACTGTGAAAAGTTGCAGTGACTTCAAAGCCAGTGAACCAATAAAAATAATTTTAAAAAATTCTTGGGTTGTGTCACTTCTCTTACGAATGAACGTGTTCGACGACATTTCGTAGGCTGTGTCGCTAGTCATCGACTTCATCACTGAACTCGCGATGACTCGTTCATGAAACGGTTTCGTTCACTTTCCTTGCCGGAGGCTTTCAAGAATCGCCGAGGAAAATTGTTTGAATAAAATAGGAAGGCCAACGAGAATAACCAGATGTTTTACTCTTGCTTATGTGCCTTGTATCGCCGAAGAATAGCTAAAAGCTTTCGGATAAGTGGAGCGCGCTATATAGATACAACCGAGGCTTTCTAACCTCACTACTCCTTAGAACGTACTTTTTACGGTCGGCGTAGGAGTACGGTTATTTTCAGACTGTCCGATTATTAATTACTAATCGACAATCGTATTGTATTAAAGCGATACATTTTACATTTACATATTTGCACGTCGTTTTGCGAAGAATGTAACACATTTTACAATCGAACACGTAATTGTTTTCCATCTCACAGTTTTTGTCCAATTTCGTTTTACATTTCGATTCGACCCATTGCGTCTCGCACATGACTTCATATATTAAACGGGTATTAAATATGCAAAATTATATTAATAATACGCAGTATTTAATACGCAAAACGGGTGAAATTTTGCCCAAAATGCGAATAAGAGGTGATAATAGAATTGATAAATGTATCTCGTGGAATCACTCAACAAACTTATTTCCTTAGGTATATATTATTTAAAAATTGCCTGAAAACTTGGGTAAACACATTCTTCTTATTTTTATAAAGTAATGTAAAATACTTACTTTTAATGCTCCGTAAACTTAGTGTTAAGACTTAAATTGAGAAGGTTTTTCCCCTTACGCGCGCATTCAATGCATTCCCGGTATCGTAAATATTAGGTCTACCGGAAAGTTCTGTCCGTTTTTGAATCGAAAGAAACTAACACAATTTTCATAGATTTAATAATATTTATTGAAGAATATACTTTCCATCGTTCTAGGAGAGTACCGAAGTCAACTTTTAGTGTCAGTTGGTGTGACACTATCGGACAGAACTTTCCGGTGAACCTGATAGATATGAAAATTGCTTGCAGTTGAATCGTACAATGTTTCTAAATTAGATTCAGTGTGCGTTTAATAACTTTCGTACGTTGATTTCTTTCAGTGCTGGAGGTCTCGTGACTGCGGTAGCACCGGTGGTAATTAGCGGAAATGGCATCTGGGTCGGATGGCCGGGAATGCACATGGAAAACCCGGATGAACCGATTCCCGAGTCCGATCCCACGGATCGTACACCGACAGCTGGTCTGTTGTCCCGCAAGGTAAGCCATTTTCCTCTGTATATACACACTATTTAAAAAAAAAAAAAACAGAAAGGATCAAAGACTTCAAGGACCTACAGCACTCTCCTCAATAGTTCTACGTGGCTGTAGAGGAATATATTTCTCCATGAAATGAAATACGGATATTGAATGATCGCGCCAACGTTAGACCGTGGCGTGATCCCAGTCGGCGAATCATGCTTATTTTCATACGCGGTAGAATATTCGCGACAAGGAACACGCTAAAAATATAATTCTTCCACGGTACATGACTCCGCGGTAGGGTTTGCCAACATTCGATTGACCTTGCCTGGAGGAGTAACGAGGAATAAAAATTCGAAGAAAACGGAAATTATACGATACAACGAATAATAAAATATACGGTTAACATTCACCTTCTGGGACCAGAAATTTTTAACTTTTTTAAATGTATTCCTATAGATCTTGACGAGAAAATACCAAAAATCGAAGTTTTAATGCGAGGAATTCACTGGTTCAAAGGTTATGCGTGTTTCCTCCTGCGAAATCATTTCGCCTTGGTTCTCGCCGGCTCGTTCTCTGCAAATCCGACGATCCCAATAAATCCTCCGACAAAGGACCTGTTCACGATCTTGAAGTTTTGAAAGAGGACATCAATGTAGAAGATGTTTCAACGAAATTTGCGAGTACTCTGTCTTCGTAGTTTCCCAATGTTGTTCATGCAATTTCTTATCTTTATGGAGCAAGTACGCAAGAATAAGACTCGAACTCGTTCCGAGATATACACTATTGCTGCGAGAACATAAACTGGTTTTACGCGTGTTGGAGAGTAACGAGGTTAGATATCTTTTTTCGTTTCGAGTTCTTTCAACGGTCTCAACAATCGGCGCATGAAAATTTATGAGCTCGATGGAATGCGTTCATACGCGCCGAGCTTTTACGTGCCTCTACGTCCCTTACTTCATCATCATTAGGTAATTGTTTTAATGTCTGAAAACCTCGATCTGTATGTGGCCCGAGAGAAAAAGGCAGATCCAGTGGCTACAAAAGAAGCAAAAAGAAATTTTAATTTACCCGATCAGTGCTACGATCGAAGAAGACCTCGGTGCAAAAACCGAGCAAATCGACTGTCGAAGACAGTTGACTCTCGCAAAACTGATGTTTGCCTCTGAAAATCATCGGGACTCGGGGAAATCTCCGAAAAAATTGCCCGTTCGTCTTCTTCGATCTTCTCGGGAAGCGCATAGATCAAGAACCAGGATTTCTGAAACTTTTCCATCGGCGAGGAGGCTCTCGTCCGTTTATCAGCGGTTATCTTCGCGAGGAGAAATCTATTAATTCTATTTGCTAATCGATATAATTTCACGACAAGGCTCCACGAGCCTGCCGCGTGCACAACGACGTTGTCCGCCACGCAACACCCACGCGACACGGTGATCGCGATTCACCGGCAGCCCTGTGTCAGCGTTGACCTTGGCATTGATAGCTTCAGCTTGTAGCTGTTCGCCGATGATTCACTCTTTCCTCTCTGTCGGTAATGTTCCATTTAGATCGTGTTACTGAAAAATATTCCATCGTACGATTTACCACCGCAATCTTACTGCGCATTCACGGTACCTAACCGCAAAGATTCCCGGACCACAGAGGAGGGGGTAGGAAACGTAAGATGCCCATTTTATATTTTAATCGTCAAATTCTCAGAATAGATATCAATGGAAAAATGAAACGAAGAAATTTATGGAATTTTATAGGGAATCCGTTGCATAAATATTGTGAACGTTACAGGGCTTTTTTTACAGAGTATTTGTTTAAATTTTCAATACAGGCTACAAACAAGTTGTGACCTCTATTTTCTCCACGATTCGGACCATTTACCGATCCTAACATCTCGAAGAAATCAAAGTGGTTTTGTGCACATAAAAATTGAAGAAAGCTAAATTTCAATTAAATTGGAAATCAATTTTTATTTTTAGTCTCAGGAAATTGATCGTTTTCTAAAAGTGTCCGTATATTGCTGTGACAGAATGCATGCAAAATCGATTCCTAGAGCGGGATGCACGAACACTTACGAGCAATCCGAGGAAGCATAATCGATACTGAAGGCGGATCGAGCATCGAGATCACGGTCGTCGATTCGCTACCTCGTTAGCCGTTTTGAACTTGACCTCGACCAGCCTGACGGTCAGAGTCGGCCCGAGTTAAATCGACGTTAATGACCACCAACCGAATCGATGAGTATCGACTTAATCGAATCCTGATGCACCGTGGAACAAATTTGATTCCTCGTGCAACGACTCAATTGTCTTCTCATTGCTCGCGTCATTCATTGTTCAAATCGGACCATCTCCTGACGCTCGAAACTCCAATGATTTGCATATCTCTGTTCCTACTAGAGCTACAAAAATAGTAAACTTTAACTATTTACGTAAGTGTATATAAGAATTCAGTTTTATCGATCGGAACATTGTTCGGAACACATATCGAAATGAAAGGTTAAGTTCGAACTTCAATTTTAATGTAAATATATAATTTTACTTTCAAATCAATTTTATTTCAACGTTAATCAACGCGATTGTTGTGCACTCTTTTCACGTGAGTGGACAAATAACATGTCGACGGTAGTGTTATTGCTATTTGGTAAAAATGTGGTGACTATTCAACGCATTATTCTCTGATTAAAACTACAAAATGACAGAGACGACAATCTTGAAAATGATGCAAGCAAGTTAAGGGACTCAATTACTCATTTTTAGAGCATAATAAATATTAAAAAAGAGTACATATTAACTGATATTAATGAAAAAATTGAATATCGCTTTTTTGATAGACATTACGTTTCAAAAGTAAGTATAATGATTAGGACCCTTACCGTAAATAACCAAAAATAAATAAAAAGTAGCCAATTCTAATTTTGAAGCTTTGATTCTACCATGTAGCAACACGAAGTTAGTTTTCTGCTAGTGCTCAGATTTTAGAAGCGTTCGAAACGAATGAAGAAATCTACGTCTAATTGTTTGTTGAAATCAGCTTACAAGAACGAGATTTATTTCACGAATTGATAAAAAGTTAGGCGGCTGGTCACGAACTCCCTGAACGGTAGCTCTCGACGCAGCACGTGTTGCTCCTGGCAGAGTAATGAGGTCCCGAGTTAAACTCTGTCGAAAACCAATTTTTCAAACGATAATAATTGCTGCCGCGGCGAGATATTGCCACAGAGATTTCTCGGTAACGGTTTCTCGTAGACGGGAAAACAAGCTGTCGGATGTTCACGAGGCGGACCTTGAGGCGATCCGAATCGATCAAACATCCGCGTGACCTTATTCGTGTATCGCGGTGAAGAAATATTGGTTGTAACTCCTTAAACGGCTCTCTCTCGCGATCGTCGATCAGCTCGGACGCGAATGGATCTGTGGCAAGGATCCACGATTATCGTGCCGGGAGGTCGGATCCCGGGGTTATCGGTGGCGTGACGTTAGCGAATCTCGCTGCGATTTATCATTCGCACAGGGATCGCGCCTACGCTCGATAAATGGTCCTTGCGATTAGGGTGGTCACATGCGTTCCGATTTTCTCTCGTTGTCTTATCCGATGGGGCTCTCATTACTTTCTCCCCCTCCACTCTCTTACCGACCCCTTCCCCTGGCGCGAGACGTATCCGACCACATTCTTCCCTAGATTATTCTTTGTTCATTAACACATTGTTCGTCTTCTGATTTATTTTTCTTTCTCATTCTACGAAACGGGGACAAGCTTCTTTCTCGGTACATCGAAATGTGTACCACATTCTTTACACTTTGTTTATTAACGCACCGTTTGCATGGTCATTTTATTTGTTCCCCGCTTTACACAGTGCAGGAATACTTTTGTTTGATTGCTTTGCAATATTCAGGAAAATGTGTATTAAATTCTTCATACGTCGTTTAACAACGTATTGTATTTGTGTTTTTCATTTTATAAAATGAAGGAAGGCTTCTTTCGTTTAGCTTTTTCCATTTTCCTGCGCTCTCGGCTCACCGAATCAAACGTGTATCGAGAACGTTAAATCGAATTTAATAAATATGATTATTTACGGCTCGCATCATTCGAAGAGGATATTTAATTTTGCGTTTTTCAATTGATTATCACGAAGAGAAGTTATTTGATGCAATTATTGTATAGATAAATTATATTTATTTTCAGGATATAGTTTTGAGATGTATTGCGTTTTCCGGAAAGTTCGTGCCGCTTTTCTGTAGGTGGCATTGTGATAAATCTGTATATGTGAGCTACCCCATTCACCCTATTAACCAGACATTACACCCCCAGATTTTCATCTCTTTAGGTCAATACAAAATTCCCATAATGACAGAAACTTTAACTCTTTGGTCGACATAAAAAATCATATTTAAAAGTTTCTCGTCGAAAAACGCAAGTTGCGTGAAAGATGGAGAAAGACTACGGAATAAAATGGCACTTGTAATAATTCAATAAACGTGTATCGAAATTTAAATGTACTGCGCAAACTCAAAGTTTCCCTTAAAAATCGGCACGAACTTTCCGGACAACCCGTATAGCAGTGTGCAGTGGACACGAAATTCTATTCGATGGAGCATCCGAAAGAAAGAGAAAAAAACCCGAAAACCACGAAAACTAAAATGAGTTTGGTCAGGAGGAAAAGGGAGGACATGAAATTGTCGCGTAAACAAAGGGATTTTTTATCGCGTAAACGAGGGGAGCAGAAATTTGGTCCCGGCGTTCAGAAAATGCTAAAATAAACAAGCTGTCGATTCACATCGGTGTTCCTGAAAAGCCGGGAAACAATCAGGCTACCCGGAGGGTTAAAGCTCCCCGTCGGCCGGCGTCACTTCGTCCGTATGATTAATTATATGGTCAACCTAGTTTCGATTCGGTTCGCGGTTGCTTACGTCGAGTTTCGCGAACGAACACGCCCCCGCGGTTCGCCGGGAGTTGGAGTTTTCGAATTTTTTTTTTTCGACGGCTAACGATATTGTCAATACAATAGTCAGTCAGCTTGGCGAAATTAAGTAGAGCGATGAAATTGTTTTTAAAATTAAAGCTGAAACTTTGTAGAATACTCCATTTTCTTATATTTGCTTTCGTTTTCTTCTGACCGATGCTCAATCCATTTGCATCACAAGGAAACATGAAAAGAAGGCGATCATCACTATCTTGAACTCATTTCAATGATTCGTCTTCGTTTCAGTGACCTAATTTCTTCTTGACTAAAATCAGAATTACCACTTTCATCTCCAACAACACCCTCCATTTCTATTTTTTAGCTAACGAATAATGATAGTGACCAACAAAGGAAAATTATACGCTAATGATGCAAATGGGTTAAAGCCAGCAGGAAATCACATAGTTCAAAATTACTAATATCTCACCAGCTATGATAAATCGTTAATATCAAAATTACTAAAATCTAATAACTTGAAAGTACTATTAACAAAATTTCTAAGTTTTTTATATCGCAGAGAAGCAGGTGAACAAATTTGCGAATGCGTTCTGTATTTGCCGCTTGCAATTTTCTTCTTGCTTACAATAATTACAACTTTCTTGTCTCGTGTAGTTTTCTAAACGAACAGAAACGTTTTTATATACCGTACGTACACGTTTGCTTTAAAGTTTAAATATCGATTAGGAAAGGCATAGTCTTTTATTTCGATCTAAGACAAAGGGGTTTATTGTATAGGGGATTATTATACGCGAAGGGGTTAGGGGTTCGTTCTCCTGTCGCATCCCGGAGCTCGACGATAGATTATTTCGAGATCGACCTTTGAAGTCGCGTGATCGATCTGATGCAAAGTGCAAGGCCACCTTTGCTGAATTATTTAAGGATCGTTAGTCGGCGATCGTAACTTCTGATGCTTTCCGGCTTCGCTTTTGTTGCTGTTCCGTTGCCGATGATCTCTATCAGAGATCCAAACGAACAGTTACCTTTGTTCTACATATTGCTCGTAAAAATTCCTGATTTCATCAAGCGGTCCTTGAAAACTCCAATCTTTCATTGGAAAGCTCTAATTGAAAGCTCTGATTATATAAGCCCGTGTAATTTACCGATCTTACTCGTAAGCAACGATGAAGGACTATGATTAAGAATAATTATACGCAGAGGATCTTAATTTACAGCTAAGCTTAGAAATTGCTTTCCTCTTTCTCCTTGACAAATATGTACAAGGAGGAAATTTTTCTGTTATTGATCGCACACAATGCACGCGTGTTTCGCGTTATTCTTCGAAAACGTTTGCACACGCGTCGGACACTTCAACGGAAATGGCGTTTTCTACGGCGTTTCTCGCGACTCGAATCTAATCGGGACGCAGCCGACGTGAAAGATATAATTTTTAAACAATAAAATCACAGTGATTCCATTGTGAAAGGATAAACTGTTCTTACGCCCGCGAAGCAGATGCGGCCCGGCCCCGGTGCGAGTATATCACGATAAAACGTGCAGCTAACTTTCACAATTGCAACGTAATCTTGACGGTTCGACATCGGCCCCGGAAAAATCGCGAAAATACAGATATTTTGCAATCTATTGTTCAACATCCGCGGATTGTTCATTTTTCCGATTTCGTTCGCTCAATAACATTCGCTCGGGACAAAAATCCGCGAGATAACTCTCCTACGCGTTTCTCGTCGTTAGACCAACGTTGTTTATGCCAATGCACTTGGCCGATGTTTCAACTTGTACCGCGATATTTCAACAAAACCGAGTGTATGTTGCATTTTGCGTTTGATGATCGAAATGCCAGATGATCTTGCTCCCAAATTATTTATATACATTCTCACAAACGTACTGTACGTATTCGCTCGAATACCAATTCGCTTTTTACGAAAGCTTTTTTATTTTCCAATTGCGATAGGAGTTTGGTCTATTCCCATTACTATTCATACATAATTCTTAACGTAAGAAACTGTAATAGTTAACAAAGAGTTCATCGCAGCTCAATCACGAATATTTGCACGTAACCTGTTGATAAACAGACGACAATGGCGTAATATAACATTACACGCAACAAAATATCAGAAAACTCTAAGTTAATGTCAACTATTTGAGATACTATTTTACACAGTCCTACGAAATAAGTCTCACTGTTTTCAATATTTTCCAATTAAAATACTATTTTTAAATAGTATTTTACTATTTCTTTTTCTTATAAATGAAATAACTGACTTGCATGGTTATATAGGCGTGCTTTAAAAATAGAATAAACTATTCAATATTTTCTATTTCAAATACTATTTTGCCCAGCACTGTCTCGGTCTAATAGTAGCCCTACACGATCTATGTCACAGCACGGACCCGAGGATTGAGCATTTTAATGTGGCGCAACAATAAACATCCGAGTGAAGGATGCTCACAATTTTATATCCACCATATATATATTATTTCGAAGAAAAGTAATGCACAAAATGTTTTTAGCTAGCCCTTCGACGGTGCGAATGGCATAGTTGCAATGCCGCTGCGCCGACAAAGATTAGCAACGTTCGAATCGATAAGCGGGAACCGTAAACGAGACTTACAAGCTAATATTTACACGAAACGTAATCGCCCGAGCGATCCGCATATTTCAAACACTTCGATGCCCTCTTAGACGTCATATATCATCGTATCGATCCAATTTTTGCGCCTCTTAAATTGATACGTCCCGAAGGGAACAATACGGTGACGCGTGACGGAGACGGTGTCGATTAACCGACGTCGCTATTCCCGTATGCGACTTAATATAATTATTAATAGAACCCGGCGAGGGAAGACCTCGAGCGAGTTTTCGCTATCTCGCGACTTTTCTCTCTCGCTCTCCCACCCCTTCGACGCATCCCATTGACCATTAGCGAACGTCGAAGAAAAAACAAGGAGCGGCCGCGATACGAGACCGGATCGCTGCAAACCTTGCTCTTCGGGCTCGCGACGGTCGTATCGACGCGAGCTGTTTTCAATAAAACGGTCGGCCAGGGACAAGACTATCGGAGGTTATGTAATTTTTTCGCGTTTTTCGCGAAACCGAGAAACCGAACGTCTCAGCTGACACGGCGGCGGAGCCGAAGGGGTCAGTGATACTTGCCGATCGGATTTTCCTCGATCGATCCGCCTTCAAACCTCGGCACGGTTGTTTATAAGAGCCGTTCAGAGATTTGAGACTTTCACGGCCCGGAATCATACAGTTTTGTTATATGTACTGTTGGTGCTAGTCAAAAATTATGACAGAAATTTGTAGGTGCGATTTAAGACCGTAAAAATATTACAAGAATTTAGGAATATTGTTATACCATTTTCAACCTATTAACCCTTCGCAGTCGAAGCTGTTTTCACTCCAAAACGAAACATTTCTTCCGACCTAGAATATTTCCCTTCTATATATCATGGTTCGTGTTGTACATAAATGGAAGACGAAAACGGAGTGTTCAGTAATTTATTAAACACAAACAAATTGGATAAGGGAAAAAATATTTTGAATAATGATACAGCAATTTTTAGTGGCGCCATTCGAGTGGTAAGGCGTGAACACTAAACCTACGAAGCATTAGCAGTATCTGGTAAATATCGCCTTACAAAGTGGCAACCCTAGATTTATTAATATTATCCGTAATTCTCAATATAAGACATGCTTAAGAAATGCTATAAGAAATGTTATTTTCCATAAATGAATTTTCATAGTTTCAGTAATAGTAAAATCTAAAACCGTCAAAAACATTTTGACCGTGGTAGGATCAGTGTTAAAAGTGTCAGGATAGAAAATCAATTTCCAGCTTGTTGCAATTCAGAAAGAAAATTATTATTTTCCATGTAGACCCGCGGGTTACATTTCTCTCAATGTTCGCGACAGAAAAGTTACTCGGTTAAAAGGTGAATAAATTCTATTCAGTACACTAGCTATATTAACGACAAATTCTGATTTTCACTTGTTGCAAAGTCTAATGACATAGAGCCTGAGTAGAGTACCTAAGGAACTGGCCTTGACCTGGAAAATTCGAAGAGCAACTTTGCGTTTACAGTATTTTCGGGAGCACTTTAACCCTTGGCACTCGAACGGCGAGTGTAAGGCGCCACTAAAAATTCCTATATCATTATTCAAAATACTGTTTACATTATCAAATTGGTTTGTATTCAATAAATTACTAAACATTTCAATACTGTACGAGTGAATCGCACCATTTCCGTATGTCTACCATGAAAAAATATTCTACGTCGGAAGAAATGTTTCGTTTCAGAGTTAAAATGGCTTCGACTGCAAGGCGCCACTAAAAATTCCTATATCATTATTCAAAATACTATTTACATTATCAAATTGGTTTGTATTCAATAAATTACTAAACATTTCAGTACTGTAGGAGTAAATCGCACCATTTCCGTATGTCTACCATGAAAAAATATATACAGAAGGGAAATATTCTACGTCGGAAGAAATGTTTCGTTTCAGAGTTAAAATTGCTTCGACTGCAAGGCGCCACTAAAAATTGCTGTATCATTACTCAAAAGATTTTCTTACAATATTAAATTTGTTCGTATTTAAACATTGTCGATGAATTAAATTAACGAATGAATTTCATTTATCGATGACCTGCTCGGAAAAGGACTGTACGTATCAAGAAAAATATTTAATCCAAAGAGGTCCTGCACAGTTGCTCGTCCCGCCCCGAATAGATTCCAGAAGTGGGCTTCCGAGTGGTTGAAATTTCTTCGTGCTCGACGTGGAAACCGAGTAAGATAATCGAGATGTCGGGTTTTGAGAGCGACAAGAAAGCTCGCCAGTGTTCCCGATTCCTGTTTCCGCTCCCTAAATCAGGGAGGCAGGTAGCGACGAATCTGGGTTGAGGAATGGCAAAAACAGAGCGATCGAGCAATGTGTACATGCGTTACTACGCAACAGGCACGGGGCCGGACGCTTCACAGAAGAAGATTACTCGTTTCGCCTACGACCGAGACGGTAAACAATCCGGGCACGGCTCGCGAGCGTAAAAAGAAAAACGAACGGAACGGTCGAAAACATTTTAATTACGCGTTATCGCGGACGGGAAAGCTCTCGACGAGCGTCACACGCCCGCGCCGCATTACAATCGACCGATATACAGCGAGACCATTCCTCGTCCTCCTTCGCGCGTCTCCATCCCCTTGTTCCCGGTCATTTTACATTCAAAACATGTTGTTAAACGTATCTAGCTGGACTATCGTGACAGTCTTGTTTGCGAGATTCCTGCGAGAACTCTCGTTGCGTATCGCATCGGTTGCTTCGTTTCTCGATTCAACACAGAATTAGTCTAAATCAGTGTCGCCATTTTAGGTGGGAAAAGAGTCATGTCAGAAAATAGATGTAACATTCATATACTCTTCTTTCGGAATCTTTACTGAGCCTAATTATACCCATAACAATTCATTTAACACGTTGACTGCCGTGTCACCCGTATATGGGTGACGGAATTATTTGTCCAGGTTTTAAAATGAATTTTTTGCGTTAATATATTCATTGTACCAGGACACTGTCGTGGCGCAGTGGTCAGAGTGCTAGTTTCCGACGAAAACGTCCAAGGTTCGAATCCCGTCCGAGTAAATAATTATAAAATATTCATTGTACCGATTAGGATCTGTAAAACACAACTTTGGAGGACTATATCATACATTTGACTATATCTATATCGTACATTTAATTTTCATCAGTTATAATTTTCATAAATTTCAAAAAAGCCTACGCTACATTGTACGGAGAATATTCGTTTGAGATTCGATGCAAATCAGTTTTAGGGTTCCAGAGATTTTGTGTCAACCAGGTGAGACGAGTTGATTTATTCAAAAGACACGGTTTTCGGTTGAAAATGTAACAGATCGAAAGGTTTCTAAAAATACAGGAACATTTTTTTCGAGGCTGGATCTACCGCAGATTTGAAAATCGAGCTTCCCTTTCACAACGACCCCTGGTAACTTGATATGGGATTTTTTTTAGCTGTTTCCGTAGAACGGAAATGAGGAACAAGTTCTGCCGCGCAAAGCCCTCATAGCGTACCTTACATTGCTGGAAAGTTGGCAGCGCTCTTTTCATTCGAACCCCAATAAAGCACATTAAACTTTTTTCCGTCTGTAAATATTCCCAGTGTTTCCACTGCTGTAGATGATTAGTCCTTGGGCTTCGTTTTCGAGTCAATTTGCGGCGCGAGTTAAGTACCAGATTTTTCCCAGAATTGAATGTCAACAGTGATCTAACTTGATTTTCGAAATAGAAGTCTGCCAATTTTCTGAATAGACACGAAGCGATCAAACGAAGATTTTTATTCTCTCCAAATGGATCGCAATCTGTTTCGCTCGTTTCACCGTTTTAATTAGTGCTTTCGCTGTGTATTCTGGTTCTGATTGCCTCGGTCTGATAGCAGACATTGAGGCCTTCTGTACAATTAATCTTTTCCCTCCTTGGGAAAACACTGCAGATCTTCCCAGCGATTTCTTCTTTCCGCAACACAGGATTTCTCAAAAGATGTTCTTTGGAATTCGCGTTTTCTGCTGGAAAAAGTTTGTTCAGCTTGTAAAATAGAGTTAAAAAATCCTTACAATTGAAAGGTCGCCTCCCGCGTATCATTAAAAGAGTCCCGTTTTTAATTTTCTCTTTTTTAATCCTGAAAGTGCGCGTCACGATTCCAGCGACGGTAAAATAAAAAAATCTGTAACGGAATCAGTTTGATCCTATTTTAACGTAAGGTTTCGAACACGTATGTACGAATCGACGGGGGAAAGGAATAAGAGAGTGATGTGAACTGTTTGAGCAATTAATTCGCTAACAAATAATTCGATAACGGCCGAGGGGCTGTGACAATTTCCTCCCGGTCGTTGTTAATCGCTCCGTTATCCAGCGGTCTTGGTTTGTTTATTGGCGACGCGGCGGCCTTCTTGATTCGCGGGCTCGTGAAAACACGTTCTTTCGATCGCTGATTGACGTAAGCGCCAAGGAGAAGCTAATCGCTAATGAGCGAGTTATTAATGTCCCCTCGCGTAGACATAACCATCGAGGGTGGCGAGTCTGCCGTATCATAATCGCGACAGAAGCAAAACGTTTTGCAACGTCCGACGCGTCGAGCACAAGAGATTGAAATGTAATCCGCAAAAATGTCAGAAACAGAGAAACTCGTTTAACCCGTTCGCTGTAATGTCGGGCCTGATTCATGGTTGACGGTCGCAAACTGAATTCAGTAAATACAACTACTGTTTTCTATTTGCGTACAAGCAATGACTTTCTGCAAATTGAACCGCAATATCAACCACTAAACCTAGCTTATCACTTGGAAAGGTGTTACTGTGCATTTGGTGGGACTGTCGTCGCATAATTCACTTTGAGTTGTTGAAACTTGGAGAAACAGTTACTGCTGAGTTGTATTGTCAGCTATTACAACGGCTGTATTCAGAACTAGTGAAAAAGGGGGCATCTTTAGTCCACAGAAAATGTGTAAAACTGTAAATTGACAATGCCCGGCCCCATACAGCGAAACTCACTCGGGAAAAAATCGAAGAATTGCAATGGGAAATTTTACCGCACCCCCCGTACTCATATTGCTCCCTCTGACCATCATATTTTCAGATCTCTGGAGCATTATTTAAGAAACAAAACATTCACTTCTGTAGAAGATGTAAGGAGGCACCTCGAGTCATATTTTGCTTGACGATCCCTGGATTTCTATAAGAGGGGGATTGGAAATTTGCAAGAAAGATGGCAAACTGTCCTTGGCTATGATGGTGTTTATATAATAAATTAAGAAATAGAAACTCGAATTTACTACAATGTTTGTTTTAGACTTCAAAATAATTGATTAATTATGGGTCCTTCTGATACAATTGTAGGAGCTATTAAGGACTAAACAGTGAATTCAACGGGAAAAATGCAAAAGGGAAACTGACCGAAAATTTCGGATTTAGTTTCCGTTCCGAAATGAATTGGCGGACACGCGAAACGTGATACAGAACATGATTGGGCCGCCGGGTCTGACCGTTACTCGCTGTTTCCACTCGCCACGAGCATCGACCGCAACGTGTTGTTGTTTGCCTTCCATCGATCTCGATATCTAGCAGTTCTCGGACTGTATCGAATTATTGCAAAAAAAAAGAAAGCGGCGAATGACATAACACCCCGATAGCGTTCGAAAAGTAAGCTACGCGGATATGCATATTCCACTGTCCGTGGATTAAAATGAAATAAGACTTTTCGATCGATCGATTTTTCAAAAGCGTCGTCGCCGATGTTATCTTCCGACTTGCCGTTCGTGTCGAGATATTACGTCACCGTCCGCTGGCAATGTTTACAAACATTACCGAAGGATGGAAGTGATCAATAAAATGAAGCGACACGAGCAGGAAAATCGGGTTTTGCCGTGCATACATTAACCGGCCAGTTAAAAGGAAATTTCTTGAAACATATCTCATTTGCGTCTATTATTTGTGTCGGTGATTATGAAAATGGCGTAAGTCATACATATTTTGTCTCGAGACATTTATTACACTTTATCATTTGAGTACGTTAAAACATATTTTCCCATTTTGGCACAAAATGTCTCGTGAAATATACGATCTTCTAACGGTGAAATTTGTATGTCGTAGTATGATACAATTTTATGACGACTAATAAAAAAAACAAAGAATAAAAAAGCGAACCTTCATTGACTTTTAATCGATGACTTTTATTTTCTAAATTAATAGCACCTTCTAGTTAGCGATTCACGACGAACAAAAATAATGCTTTCGAAAGTAACATAAATTTATTCAACATAAAAAATATGAAAATCGAAATTCTTTTGTTGTTCGACATTCACTGCTTTCATAATAACCAACAGATTTGTACACAGCGGTCTCTGTTGTAACGCGGATTTGTTATTGTCACTGTTATGAGGTTCGTTAATCAGTTCGATAATTATTCGTTAATTATATTGTGTTTTGGTAATGTCGTTTCTTCGTAAATATTTATGTCCATGTAATAACGAGGAGATAACTGTCTGGT
>CM052138.1:12672910-12854792 GCA_028454255.1 Halictus ligatus | reverse complement strand
CGAGTTCGTTAGTTCGAATGGAATGCAAAACAGATTGCGATACAACCGAAAGGACGAATGAGTTTATTATATGAAGCATGAGTTTGGGTACGTCGCAGCGTGGGAAAACACGAATTGTCACTATGGTGCTTTTCGATATTCTCGAGGACTACGGTACACTGAATGAATTTCGCATGACGAAGGATCATGTTGACTCTTAGGGGGCATGCTGACCCTAACGAGCGTGCAGCGATTTCTATACATATTCGTGGCAAGGCCTGTTCTAAGCGATTGAATCGTATGATACTATATATCTTTAATCCGCTAACCATTGGAACCTCCTTCAAAAATAGATTCACAGTTCATTATTTTAGAGTTGCAGACGTGGGGACTCTGATGGCGATAGCGCAGTTTAGTATCAAGAGTCAAGAACCCAAAGATGATTTGGTGTTCGTTTTTACGCATCAGAATCCTGAAGCCTTGGGTTCGCCGTACGGGATAGACGTCGTTCTACAATAAAAATAGTGATAAATTAGATATGCGACATCTTGTATGCTCGAAGTTATTTTGTTTTTTTACTTGAGTCTCACTCTCTCTCTATCTCTCTCTGTCTTAAGTCGAATACAGTATTCCTAATATCTCTGTAATTTCTTTGACGACACTGTTAAACTCGGAAGCTCGTTGTCTATAGTCGTCACTGATTAGCAAATTAGAAATAGTTATGCGAGTAATTCTCGGCAGCGATAGACGTCGCTGCAAGTTCTTAGGGTGCAGCATGCCCTCCGAGAGTTAACATCCGTAGTCCTCTTATCGAATTAACTTGGCACGTATATTTTTTATCTCCCTGTAAGTCCATCCCAGCGCCGCAAAATTGTCCCTAGGATATTGTTCCTCCGATTGGTAATGTGAATGAAGGGGAATTTCTCATTGAGAAAGAAGACTTTTTTGGGTGTCGTACGCGACCTGATCGACGTGCTTGGAGAACAAAATAAACAAACAAACAAACAGCTGCTCCTCAGCCAAAGAACGCTTTTGGAAGACGGCGGGCCCGCGCGTGCGATGCGACCTGACTCATGATGAAAGCCGGGTAACCTTCCAGTGATAACACATGTCCCCTAGGTATATCGGCGACAACCATAAGCTGGCCCTGCTGCTGGATTACGACGGCACCCTGGCGCCTATCGCCACGCATCCGGACCTCGCTATTTTGCCTCTAGAGACGAAAAACGTTTTACAGAGGCTCTCTAATATGTCTGACGTGTACATAGCGATCATATCAGGTAGGAACGTGAACAACGTGAAGTCGATGGTCGGCATCGACGGTATCACGTACGCTGGGAACCACGGGCTGGAGATCTTGCACCCGGACGGTAGCAAGTTCGTTCATCCGATGCCCGGCGAGTTCGAGGGTAAAGTGGGGAACCTGATGCAAACCTTGCAGGAACAAGTGAGTAGTTTTTCTTTATATAAACACAGTGCTGCAATACCTGGATATATAGAATGTCGGTTCTGAAGTTTCGTTTCTTTTTTAGGTAGATCTGCAGGCCATATCGAATTTATTGAACTGTAACGTGTCGGTCTTCGAAGGTCATTCAAGGGTATTGCCTCTGAATTTTTACTTTCTATCTCTCATTGGTCTTCGCAACATAATGTGTCCCTCGTGCGATACAATGGTAAAACATGAAATGGAATAGAACAATAAATAATTAACTTTGCCGATTATCGTATAGCGAATAAAACATTTGGAGAAGATAAGTTTAAAACGGCAAGTAATGCTCTGAAATGATCTTCGAAAACCAACATATTGTAGGTCAATGAGTGCGCTTGCAACAGGCTGCACACCTACCTAAATAAAAACATGAGAGTCCTAACCTCTTTTCGTCGTACGACTATTAGGAGCCAAATTGAATTATGACGCATCAGACTCGTCATGTGATTTTCGAGGCTATTTATGACATTTATGCGGACATATTAGATCTACCTGAAAGTTTTGTCCGATAGTGTCACTTCAAGTTTCAATCCACATGCACATGTTGATTTGAGACATATGTGACTATCTTTAACTCCAATAAATATTATTAGATGTATGAAAATTGTGTTATTTTCTTTCAATTAAAAAACGGACAGAATTTTCCGGTAGACCTAATAAATTTATATATTTCGCTGTATGTTTCGCTATGTCTCAAATGAAGAAGGCAGATGTTCGCATGTATTGGTCCAAAAGGGCGAACATGTATTGGGCTTGGCTACCTAGGCTCGTTAACTAGAACACGGACGAGAAGGGGTTGAGGAACATGCAAATCTGAAAAGCTTATAGCCGTTAAGCTAGTTTACCGAAATGTACTAATGAGCTTTATGAAACACAGTTGTGTAGGGATGGCGCCTGGGTAGAAAACAAAGGTGCCCTGTTGACGTTCCATTACCGCGAGACGCCTATGGAGCGTCGTCCGCAGATGATCGAACAGGCGAAAAAGATTATCCAGGATTCTGGCTTCAAGGCCTGCGCCGCGCACTGCGCGATCGAGGCCAAACCACCGGTAGAGTGGAACAAGGGTCATGCTTCCATCTACATCTTGCGTACAGCATTCGGGTTGGATTGGAGCGAACGTATCAGAATTATCTACGCTGGTGACGACGTCACTGATGAAGACGCTATGAGGGTACGAATTCCATACGGAAATCTCCAAGTTACTAAAATTAGGTTCATTTGCACAATTAATAGACCTATAGATCTTTGCGCAAGATCAAAAGTCTCCCGTAGAAAATTCCAGTGTTACAATTTTAGTGTGTCTACAATTTTACTCGTTCACTGTGTGTACGATCTGTACCTAATCACGCTTTCGCACGTTCCGCAGGCGCTGAAGGGTATGGCAGCCACGTTCCGGGTCGCCTCGTCGCACATAATCCGCACGTCGGCGGAACGACGTCTGCCGAGCACGGACTCGGTGCTGACCATGCTGAAGTGGGTGGAGAGACATCTGAGCAAACGCAAGCCCCGCAGCAACACCTCCGACATCCCGTCGAGATTCCGTCGCAGCAGCGCCGGCATCACCATGGAGATGTCGTATACACCGACGAATACGGTTCTCGAGTCCTAGGCGACCTTCGTTCCCGCCGGAACCGTGTGCCCGCGGAAGGAGGCGCGCGCGCGCGTCGCAAGGCTTCTAATGTACTCGTAGAGTAAGACGACATGCGAGCGAGAGGGAAGAACGGGTCGAAGAGATGGCGTAGGGAATCTCTGTCGCGGACGACCGGCTAACGTCGCGTAAATTCTAATAATTCTGTCGAGGAAGGATTGAACGGGAGGTCGAAACGTCGAACGGATCTTTCTCGAGCGAGATCTCGAATCAAGCGAGAGCGACTCCACTTCCGGGAGGCTTCGATCTCCGGGGGCTGGTCAACTGACATGTTCGGGAGCGCCGGTCTTCTCCCGCTGCGGGACCGAATCGTTTTTATCGATTGTTCGAACCTTTCGATCGATGTACCTCCGGTAATCGTTGACCATAGCTTTAATCCGAAAGTCCACGAAAAGAAATCTGCCGATGAATGTTCACGCGCACATGCGATGTCGCTAAACCTCTCCCCATCGACAAACGCATGGTCTTCACGTTCCTCTACCACTCGCTGTACGTAATCGTTGCTTTATCCACGGAGTGGCAGACCGTTTCCGGCGAACGCGTTCGCCGGGATCCGTAGTACTTAGCTATAATGTTAGGCTCGAGTCGCTCAAAGTAACGGAACACGTTCGGTAAACGCGTGCCTTAGAAACTGTTTTGAAACCGTTTTTCTGTTTTACTTCTTTTCTCGTCTTTGTTTCTTTCTTTCTTTTTGTACGAAATTATACAATCGTCGAATCATGAAACAGTCATGAAACCGATTTTGTTGTTGAACGCGAGAACACGTGGTTCCGTATCACTGCTAGCATGATCGTTGTTAGTGGAAATTTCGTCCGTTCAGACTTGTCGGATAACGAACGTCTCGACGGAATGGAATCAAAAGAATTCTGTGTCTCGTTGAAAATTTTGTTTTCTCTCGTCGTTGCGAACGCGTATACAACATAAACTTTTTATATAACGTCGGTAGAGTTAACACTGATATGTATTTATATTACGCGATAGGCAAGTCGACGACAGCGCTGTTAATACATTGTAATATTAATACATATATATATATATATACGCACCGATGTATAAGTATATTCATTGTTAAGAATAGAACTTTTATGTTCGACGACTTAGTCGGCCTTTAGTTCTTTAGGTTCTCTTTTGTTTTTTTCTTTTTTCTTTTTTTTTTAAATTACCTGTTGATGATGAAACTGTCGAGTAAACAACAGTGCCAACGTAATGATCACAGGGCGTGATGCGCATTGACCATTCACAAAATTAACACACGAAAAATATATTCGAGCGTAGACACATGATTTCTTGAATTTTGTTTGAAGAAACAGTACAGCAATCTCCACGAACATTTTCCGCATAAACAATTCCTTTTGGTTGTAAAAATGGACAACGATTTTTATTGAACTTCCGCAAAGTCGTATCGGGTGACCTGATAAAAGCTTTGCAGCAAAATGATACTTTAAATGTTACGTGCCCGTTAATAAGTGTTAGCTCGTCGGTTCATACTTTACTGTTAATAATCTACCAGATTTCTTTTATATAAAATGTCAAAAACACTGTCTTATTCCTATGCTTGTCGTTTTAATGCGACACGCACGAATCTAAGTTACATATAAACAGACACAAACGCGATTACGTTAAAGCGACAAGCGAGTTGAAACGCGGACAAGATTTACACTGTTTTCTAAGTAGATTAAGTCGCTTGTAAGGATCTATTCCAAGTGTTTATCACTACTTCTACGGTAATATATATTCCATCGATGATCCTTAGACTGCGGATTTTATGCATCATTATGACGAAGATTGATTGGTGGAATATCGTTACACTATTTTCGATTTATTAAAATATATTTTTAGTTCATTTCTGTCTCTGACAATTGACTCAGGAAATATTTATTTTGCATAAAGATCCGCAGTCTAATCATTATATTTTCTGGATCGAATATCAACAAAGGTATCAGTCTGAGATCAATTGAACTAGATATTAAAGAAAACCTTTCAAGCAAAACGTTCAAACAGGCAAAAATGGCCGTCCCTACGCGAACTTATTCTTAACGAGCACGGCCCTGACCTCTGTGGCAACGGGAAAAAAGAAGAACAATTTCTTGAACGTACATTTTTCTATGGATCATTTTATTGGGGACTGATGTACATAAAATAACACAATATCGATTACTGCAACAGCCAATGAACGGCAAACGGTACAAGCTATCACATGTTTAGAAAGGAGAACAATAGTTAGAACGGCCAGAAAAAATCGTGTTTCTCCGCGGAACTGTCTTCACTGTCATTCAATTTGTTTCGAGCTTCTTCGTCGCGTGCTCGTGTATAAGTGTCCATGTTGTATATAGTGATTCGCAGACTTGTTTACATAAAATCGTCTTTAAGTGTGTGTAACCGCACTGCTAATCTTTGTGCAAATCCCTGTTCGCATAAAAGCGGGGACAAGGAAAGAATAGCTCGTAAGAGATTCCTTATGGTTAAAATAAAATAGATGTGCCATGCATGTTTGTTAATGTGATCGTCGTCTTCTACTTTACAACTTTGCCAGTGCCACAAACGGATTACAGAACTCTGATTTTCGTAATTCTGTTTCGCCATCGAGAAGTATTTTACAGGAGGAGATTTAACTTATGATTAAACGCGCCTGTCACTGTATACAACACCGAATATACAATCACAAAATCCAAGCATGTATACATACGTGGAGTGTTCCACTCTGTAGTTACATGAACGAGAGTTTATCGCGGTGCATATGGATAGATACGTGTATTTTTATATGTAGGAACCTTTAAAGCTAACAACAAAGGAAGATTATAACGAGAGAAGTTAAAAACCAGGAAAAATTGTAATCCGCCGATAGATGCAACAGAAACACCAATGAGTTCTGTTTCCTCCGCGATTACAAATTTTCAACGAGCTGTTGATAAGAAATATCTGTATATATAAGAATTATTTTAAAATAAAATATCTGAATAATGAGGATTATTTTCTGCGAACGGCAACAGAATCGTTAAACAAGACCGTGATTTATTTACAGTGCCATATACTACCTTGCGTATGTATTGTTCACCTAATCGAACGAATTCTTCTAAAACAAGTCATTCTAATGAACATTGGCAATTCGTTCCTCTCTGGGACTAATTTTCACTACGATTGCGATTGCGATTCAAGCACTGTACAGGGTGTCTGTTTTATCTCAATACAGTGAAACATCTTTTAAATGAACAGTGCTACGTATCTACGAATGAAAATTACTATGTTAGCCGTCTATATTGTCCGTCTAAAAACGCACTGTCGTATTGTACAGACAACATTTATACCACATAACGAACCCCCTCCATGCCAAGCAACTTTTGTCCAAGCATAAAACAGCCAACCTGTATGCGTGGTACCATAATCTAATTAAGGCAAAGAGCAGGTCTAAGTGATTGGAGATACTTTTACGAATCTGTGCCCGTTTTGTTCGATTTTTTAAGGAGTTCGAGAATGGAGATATTGTTACCCGTATCGATTTCAGAACAACCGGTTCGCATTTCTGCGTCCACCACCCCCGCCCCTCTCTTGTTTTGCTTTCTCCCTCTTATTTTCAGTCATCGTTTGCGAAAAGGGAAAAACAGAAGCACAGGGAAGAAAGAAGGAAACGATTAAAAAGTCTCTTAAGTTCATAGAATTCTAGGATTATTTCCAGTGGCTTGACCTGCGTGAAAGAACTCTGCCCCCATCAATCCAATCTCGTATTTTCATCTTGGTATATATATATATTAGTCAATTATTATTATCGCTAGTCAATAAATAAGAAGCGAGTTCACGAGAAGAACTCGAAGCTCGGGTGACACTAACCAGCGTAGTGTCACGCGTTAGAACGGGAAAATGAGTTCGCATATGCATACAGGGTGTCCCGAAAATGTTCTGCTTCCTTGAAACGAATCGTTCCTGAGGACGTTTGAAGTAACGTTTGAAGTTTCTTTGTTAGCGAGTTATTAACGGAAATCGCGGACCAATCGGAGCACGGTCCGCGTTTTTCGTTAATAACAAAGCCGCGCACAGCATTTTTCCGAAGGAAAAAGTTAGCTCAAGTGCACTCAAGAATCACCCCTTTCTTGGAAGTACGACAATTTTGGGTCACCCTGTATATCAGAACGATATCCGACGTCATATCTCTTACTGAAAGTATGGAAAACGTATGTGTATACTTTGTATCTATGTGTGTAGCGGTTATACACACGTTTACGTATGTAAGTATGTATAGAGTGTCTTATAATGTGTCCGTTAACAAATTGTAACAAAATACCTGAGAAAAAACGACCCCCCTCCCCCCAAAAAAAAGAAGAATTTGATGAATTAATCTACGTTTTGTATGAGTACCTTAGTTTCTACCTCGATATACATCACGCGAAGTTAAACGAACGATACGTATGTGTACGTGTATGCACCCTCGAACGTACGACCACGCGTAAGGACACATAGAACACGCAAGATTTTTCAATCGAGGTCCGAACAACAAAAACTGTATATGTATACGTATATATATATATATCGAACATGTAGAAGCTGCTCTCGTGGTTGTAAATGAAAATTAAAAATGGAAACAGAAATACAACAATAAACATCGTTTATAAATTGCGCGCAGCTGGTTTCTTCATTCCATTTGATTTTCATGATTGCACCTGGTCTGTGCTCTCCCACCCCCCTGACCCCCCCCCCCCCCCCCGGCCGGACTCGGCGTTTCCGGAAACGTTTGGAAAATGTAAAAATCGTAACGAGAAAAATGGACCGGACCGGTTGCTTCCTTCTTTTTTTTTGTTTTGTTTTGTAACGAAAAAGAACCGTTCCACTCGATCGAAAAAGAACCGTTCCACTCGATCGGGGCATTTTAATGAAATTTAATAGGCAAACACGGTGCTGCGGCGGTTCCGCGATTTTTTCCTTCCGTTTCTTTTATTTTCCGACGCCGGCCGCGCACGTGCTTTTACGGTATCGCGCGTTCACGCATTGCCGTTCGTATTTTCTTCGGCGTAACCTTTGCTACCCGAAGCCGCAATTAAAATTGTTTTGACGAAGATTGCACCGATCCGAGCGCGGGACCGATACCCGCAAGAAGAAGCCCCCGGATAACGATAATTCAAATCGGTTTTGTCGTCGAGAACCAGATACCCGCAAACAATAAACTTCAATGCGACTCCGATAGCTTTATTTCTCAGACAACTATAAATTAACATGCAACTCGTATTCGAATGACACGTCGCACACGGAGGTGCTGTTGACAAACACGGTAAAGAGATTTTCTGCATATGACCCGACGATATCGTGACATTGTGCAACGGAGAGGAAAAATCTCAAAAATAAATGTAAACTTCTGGGTTGCACCGAAGAACACGCAATTATTATCGATAAATTAGGGTTAAGGGATTTATCAGGTGCTTATACTTCTTTTTAAAGCATAATGAATATAAGAAAAGGGATATTAAATTTTTTCTTTGAAATTGGTTAACACTAGGTTTACGGGACCCGTCACAATGACAGGTTTTAATATTTTTAATTGAAAAATATTGGGATTGTAAGGATGCATAGATGAGAAATTATTTAGTTTTATTTCTTTGGGTTTCTATTACTTTAAAAATATTGATAAAACTTTTTGGGTAGCACGTTCTTGTTTTTTTTTATGAAGTGATGCAAAATGTTCACTTTTAGTGCTACGTAAACCTAGTATTAATATAGATGTTATAATGTCACTTTTTCAATATTCATTACGTAAGTGTAATTAGTATAGGCACAGTAATCGGTACCCCCACAGTAACGGGGTCCCTTACCCTGCTATTGTCCCGCCAGCATCAAATTTTTGGCAAATGTGTCGAAGCAAAAATTATACTAGTGTAAGGGACCTATATTAATTATACTTACATTTAAAGCATAATGAACATTAAAAAAGAGATATTAAATTTTTTTCATTAAAATCAGTTCGTATATACGTCATATATCTCTTTTTTAATATCCTATGCTATGCTTTGAAAATAAGTACAATTATCTTGCAGGCACAGTAATTGGGTCCCTTCCCTAGATTCCATTTCCAAAAAATGTTTGAGCAAGCGATCCGGATTGTTCGAAACACTTCCCTATTTTTCTTATTAGTTTGTTCGTAAATATGCGAATTACATGCTGTACGCAAAAAATTGCTGAGTAAGAAAATTTCTTCCGAAATTACGTTACTTCCAATCCAACTGCGACATGCTTCTTTGTCGACATACTTCATTTGTCGAATCGTCTACTTATCAGATGATCCGACGCAACGAACTTACACAGGGTTCGCGGACAATGCGGAGTTGCAGCTAACAAGTCCGCTCTTCTCGGTGGACGAGCCAATAGATCCTGGAAGATCCTGGAAGATCGAGATGAAGTCATGCCGGAAAACGTCGAGAAGCGATCGGATTCCGTTTGGGCTCGGCCCGGTGAGGAATTTGCTCGACGTTTCCACGGACAATGGGGCGCATTGAGACGCGCGGACCACGGCAAATATCGTTTTCGAAAATATCCAAATATTTTCGTTTCGAACCTGCCGCGGACCGGCACGGCGGACGGAGAAGGGAGAAGGGCGGTCCGTGCGATTTTCACGGTCGTTCGGGGGTTTTTCAGGAAGAACGGATGGACACACCAGGCATTTATTACCGGGAGTGGTTTCGATGTGCATGCCTGGAGGATCCGGTCAATGCTGGCTGCGCCGTATATAAAGAGAGCCGGGATTACACGGTGTCCATTTCAGGGTGTACAAGGAGCTGGTGTTTGCGGTAAGTCTCCGACGTGGAAACCACCCCGGCCCTCGGCCGTGTACAGCTCGGCAGGGGCATTATCTTCGCTGTTTTGCCGATTCAATTGTGTGTGCGAAGAAAGGCGGCGTTTAACAAGAGTTTAATAAAAGGCAAACAGCGGGGTCGGTCTCTTCTCTCTGCCCCTCGACGCAGCGAGAGTGATATTCTCGCTTTTTCCCTCTGATCCATGCTTACCCCTCTCTCTCTCTCTCTTTCTCCAGCGCTCATCTCGATTTCTTCTGGTTATTCTGTCTCTTCTCTCTCTCTCTCTCTCTCCCTGCTTCTCTCCCTCTTTCTGCCCTGGTCGAAGGGATTATCTAGCCGGGCAAAACACGAGGTCTCAGAAGAGGTAGAAAGGAAGAAACGCGAATGGGAAGATTCGGGAAAAAAGGATCGCAGCTGCCACGCACGGGTGGTTCTATCGAAAAACCGATTCCTGCTTTCCTTCCTTGCCCCCCCCCCCCACCCGGTCTCCGCTCCACCCTCGAAATCCTCGCGGATAGACGCATTTTCGTTTTTAGCGCGCGCCCGAAACCCCTGCTCTCGCTGGTCCTCGCTTTTGTGTACACGCGTGCCCGCTTCTGCACGCCGCGCGTACCTCGATTCCTGTTCAGGCAGAGAGGTACATGCGGGCTTTCGATCGCCAGGCTGATTAGATACCGTGTTACCGTCGTCGATCGATCGTCGTCGAGCCTTCTCAATTTCCGTTTCTATCCGCGCAACCATTTGCAAACCGCTTTCGCACCGACTCCACGCCGGACAGCTACAATATTGTTCGGACGCGTTGGAGAATCGTGGAACTTGTTTAATATCGGACCTCGCGACTCGGATCTTTTTTAAGAAGTCAGCACACAATTGGTTTGTTACGGAAAGGGGAAAAAATATTTTTACGAAAATTGCAATCGCTCGAAATTGCAGAGGAAATACTGAAAGTTGTATTTTGCAACTTTTCCGCGTGGACTTACATCGGAAATTTAGAAAGTACGATTTGTAGATCCGTATGAGTTATACGTATTCTGGGAATTTCATCAAAATCGGTCAACGTTGCGATGAACTGCGGATGTTCCAAAATGATCACCAAAGGGCGAAGTCCCCTACAGGGCCAAAATTCTGCGACTTTCACCCTTAAGTTTTGGATGAAATGTTCGGAATATGTGTAATTGATACAGATGTACAAAACGTTCTGTGTAAATTTTTAACATGAGCATAAAAAAGTTGCAGAATACAACTTTTAGTACTTTCTCTGCGATTTCGACCAATTGTAATTTTAATCAAACATTTTCTTCACCTTATGTGGCGAACCGTTTGTTTTAACTGCTCAAAAAAATTCAAGTAGAACAGTCCAATATTGACAAAGTTATGCGATTTTTAAGATCGTCCGAATATTAGTGGGATGGCACTTTTACTTGGGTCAACAAATTTAAATCATCTTGTTATCCTATTACTCTGAATATATATTAATAAATTCTCACTAAAATACAAATATTTTCCTTTCTATGCTCGATATAAAAACGTTGAGTCCACAGTTTCTCTTCGTATAAAAAATAGCTTGGACCTGATGGGAAGTAAACTTGAAATACTTCCGGACCGTGAAGGGTGAAGAGGCTCTGCTGAACATAACTTGTAAAAATCAAATTAATGGAACGAACAAATTCAGCGAACAGCACGTGTTTCAATGTATCGAGTTTTTGTATTCGATTTCACGCTCCAGTTGTTGTAATAAATTCGTTTAGCAAAAATCGCGGGTAGCTGTAATACATTACTAATAATTTCCGACACGAATTTTTTAAATTTCGAAAATTTCGACTGTTCAGTCCCGTCGGCGCGATATTCGTAGGAACGATCAGACCGATTTCCCTTTTGTTGTTCGTCGAACAATTTGTTCCGAGGAACGGCGTCTGTTTCGCAGGGGCAGGGGGGTAGGGGGTGGGGCCGAGCAAGGGAAAGGGTGCAGGCCGAAGTAAGTCAGTAACTCGCCGAATATCCGCCGGGGGCTGCCCGGCGATCGATCAGCGCTGATGTAATTATCCAAACGCTGAATTTTTTATCGCTGCGAAACAATAACGTATTTTCAGACCAAACAACATCGCGCTCCGCTCCGCGGAGACGCGGAAACCGCGCAGCCGGCACCCGCGGTCGTCCGTTTGTGCGTTCTGTTTGCGCAACGTGTAATAGAATAATCTGCGTTGCGGGACGCAAACCGCGGGGCAAAGTGCGCGATATCGCGTCTTTTGTTTTTCACGAACCGCGTGTCCGCGCGCGCGAGGACACTTCGATCCCGTTGACGCGCGATCACGTCATCGGGTTCCTCTGCCGCGGTATAATAACAGACGGACCCGGACGCGAATCCTCTTTTGCTCCCTTTCCGCGCCGTACCTCGGCGTCTTGTTCGCGAAACTTGCGATCGATGAATTTATCGTATTACAAAACCGGAGGTTGTTAAGGACGTCGCGGAAATAAACATTGGATCGCAATGCAAACAAGCTCGGTTCCATTCGCTGTTTGTTTACATTGATCTGTTCCGGCTTTGTTTGTCGAGCGACATGTTTTTAGCCGAAAGTCCACAAGTGGCTTGCGAATCTTGTTTAACCCCTGCGACTTGTTTATTCGTTTTCTGGAAGAAGAGAATCTATTGTAACACCGGCTAATAAACTGAAACGAATTTTGCTTCGATTCAAAGGAAATTAACCCATTTACATAATAAGTGAATATGAAAAGAAGGGCTTTATCGCCAAACTTTTTTTTAAATTATATTTAGGTATAAAAATGACTATGAGTAAAAGAAACTCCGGTGATAGCAACAAGTTTTGTTTTTGTTCATTATATTGCCCCCTTGCAATAGTGTCACTTTGTCCTGTGAAGTTTTCTGATAGGACTGTAAATACGAAAGATATTTAGGTGTTCCCATTTATGCGGGACACCCTGTATACGGTAATGATGCAAATGGGTGAATGGCACGCATATTTAGTGGATTCGGTTCGAAATTTTCATCGCGAATGGACGTGATTAAGTAGGAAATATTCGTGGAAAGGAGGGTGCTCCGAGGTGGTTGAAAATGGAGGCCAGGAGAATGTTGGTTCGCCACGGTGAAGCTTCGGGAGGGCCTCTGGGGCAGCAAAAAATAAGGGTAATCCAACACTACATGGAAACCACATTGCGCTTTGCCAAGCACAAGTCGTAGAATCAACAAATCCGCCGGGATTAGATAACATCCCCCGGGATTGCTGGCCCTTCGTTTATCCTCCGCCGAATTCTGAAGGGCCCGGCTTGTTGTCCCATCGGGTTATTGGTATCACTTAGCGAAATCCGCGGCGAAATAGCTTTAAAAGCCCCCGCCTCTTTCGTCACGAGATTCAAATCGATTTTTCGAACCATTACCACGTTCGAGCAGCCACCCTTCAGACAACGTCTTCCCAATTAGAAAAGAAATAAAACTGTCTTTACGCGAATTTTACATTTCAGCTTATTTTATGAAAACCGGGATGAGAAACGCGTTCGATTTATCGACTTGAAAATTCGTTGTGACAAGTACAAGGCAAAATAAGTTTGAACAATAATGTTCGCATCGCAATGTCATCCTCTTTCCTTTCCTGCTAGTATACTAACGAATTAATTAAATCCAAATAAAAAGCGGATAAAGAATTAATAATACAAATATTTAAATTTATAATATAAATGTAATATTGTATTTTTCTTTCTGTACTTGATATAAAAATGTTGAGACCACAGTTTCTGTTCGCATGAAAAATAGCTTGGACCCGGTGGGAAGTAAACTCGACCGTTAAGGGTTGAAATCCAAATAAAAAGCGGATTGCATGATTGCACGATTCATCGGTTCGACGAGAAGGCCGCTCGGAACGAAATCGGAGCGGAATTGGAATCCTTCGAAAAAACTCTTAAGAAGCCGTGCGTTCCTCTTGGAACAAGTCTCCATTGAGCGTCGGCGAACTATCGGGCACCATTTTTTCCGGGAGAATGAGGCCGGCAAAGAGCGGCGGGCGCACAATGAATCTGCGCGACACGAGCCGGCCCGATGAAAGAGAAACGCCACAAAGCGGCCGTGTTACGATACATATTCGACAAGATCGAAGTTGATTTTTCCGCCGGTATAAGGCCATCAGGCTGGTGGTTTCTCTTTTTTTTTCTCTCTTTCCTTTTCATCCATTTGTTTCGTCAACCGCCTACACATCCTCGTTCACGCACCGCACCCTCCTCTGTCCTCGCGCTCTCGTTACTCTTTCTCTTCTCGCGACGAGACGTGCACGCGCACAACAGAGACACGTACACAAACAGGCCGGGGACCCGGCGCCCGGTATTTTTTTCACGTTCGAGCCCGGTAGTAAAAAGGAATAGGCGAAAACTGTTAATTGGTTCCGCGGTGAAAATACGACGACATGGTCGCCGCGCTCCGCTCCGCGCCGCGCCGGTCGGCGCCGATACATTTTGAAGCGCGCGCGCGCGCGCGCCCTCGCAGGATCCATCGAACGCGACAGTAATGGAACCAAGTGCGACGAACACGGCGAACACCGAACAATTTCATTCCGGATGTTATACTGTCTCGCGAAATTATAGCACGCGTCAACGCGTTGCCCTCCGGCTGTTATTTCATCATTTTTAAAAGTCTATGGGTCGTGAAGAGTTTTTGAGTCCTCGGGGACGTTAAGGGCCCGGGATAGTCACGTGACTTTCTAGTTAATATTTTCCATTCGTAGCCTTCAGACACAGACTTAAGATCCGTCTTGGTCTTGATCCGACGTTTGTGACCAAACTTGTCACATTTTTTGCTCTGTATTATCGACATCATGAATTCTGACGCCAGAAACGTGCTTCAACTTTTTGGCTTTATTTCGCAGAGAGTCGAGACAAAATATATCTCAATTTGTAGCTGAAGATATTTTCTATTCCCGATTTCATCTAGAAAACTCATTCAATGGCAGAAAAATGCTTGGATTCCCAGGCAGGCACGTCGTCAATTTTTGGCCTACTTCTAACGCTTATATTACCAAATATCTGCATAATCTCGTCGGCTCATGGCCAGCGCGCGCTAGATTGAACCTTCCTCTTTCGAATGAGCCCTTTTCCGGCGAAAAATATTCTCATATATTGACGAAAAGTTGAGGCACGTAAAACCATTTTTCGCCTATTTTTGTCGGTAATGTGGTCACTCTACTTTATCGCGTATCTACGAACACCGGGTCATGTGATAAATATAATCTCTTGATGATTCAGACTTTTTCGTATTTCGAGGGGTTAGTGCAAACAATAATTTCAATTGTGAACCAACAAGTCACCCCCAGTAACGTCGTCTAATGAAAACAGATTTTTAACCTCACTTTTTGAGAATCCTATTAATTGGATACCGATAGGTAAACTGTCGAGATTCACATGATTTCAATATTATTTTCACGTTGCAACTGAAACTTCTTTCTGTACACGCATTAACAATATACAGGGTGTCCCGTTCGAAGTTTCCCAAACTGTAGTTGCAAAAGATATTTCAAATAAAACTTTTTCGGGGAGAATCTTATGGTGGTCACAAATCTTCTCCAAGCGGACGCGCTTCCTTGATTTGTATGTTTTTATTTAGGCAAGCGTGTAGCCTACCCCGAGACCAATTCACTGACCTATAACACCTTCGTATTCCAAGGTCAGCCAAGGTCATTGACACACGGGTTGAAGCAACTGTATACAATAAATAGTTAGCTCTTTTCCTAGGAAATTATCAACAAGTTCCAAACAACTTAGTCATGGGGAAATCGTAGGGGAAGGCGTTAACGAATAAAATGAATAAAAATTAGGGAGAATATTTGGCGAGCGATCGGAGCTTGCGAAATACTCGAGTCCATCGCTAGAGCGAAGCGCGGGCAGACGTGCATGCGTGTGTGTCCGATACGAGCGTCAAGGCGCGTATCGTGCCAGCACGACCGTCCAATTATGGAAAATTAATTGGCGATCAGTGACTCGAGGCGATGGAAACATAGTTCCGCGTCGAATAAACTTCCTTTGTGACTCTGATCAGCCTTTGACATCAGTGTAATAATTAAAGTAATTACCGTACGAGCCAATAAATTCGTGATCGTCGTGCGTCGTCGCGTACGCGACCGTGATAAACAATTACGCGACACGGCGCCCGCCAATTTCTGAGGAAACATTGGATTTTCTATTTTCCGTTGATTTTCGATTACGCCTACGCCCGCGCTTGATTCGACAAATTAAAGAGGAATCGAAGTCGTCGCGCGTAACAAATGAAAATAAGAATTCGGCGACCTGAGAAATCTCGACGATTCGGATAATCTTTCTAAGAAGCATGATCGATAAGGAAACGACACCCCGCCGGCAAGGATCGGTCGATTTTCGAGGGAAAAGGGTAAACACGGAGAAAGGTTTATATTAAAAAGGATTAAAGGGAAAACACAGCGGAACGAGTCAAAGGGATCGGGGAAGTGTGAACATTAGCGAGCCACCGCAAATATTTTTCGGGCTGAATGCTATAGTCGTGCGACGTATCCTCCCGAGGGGCAGAGCCGTTCATGGTGTCCCGCGGAACCCGTGCTTCTTTTAACCTATACCGTAAATATTGTTCCTCCCTCGGAAATCGTATACTCACGGCGGAGACTGTAGTCAAAAGACGCCGAATCCATCCGGCGGCGCGGCGGGGGAAGAAAAAAAAATCATAATCTGCAGCCGAGGAAGTCTGCAACCTCGTGGCGAGTTCCACGAGGATTAGGCCAGTCTGTTATGGGATGTAAACATTTGCTCTCGCCGGGTCAAGACAGGCGTTTCTTGCGTCACGGGAAACGCTTGTAAAATCAAAATGACCACGAGCCGAAGGAATGATCGGCCGTTGTCTCGAAGCCCCGGTGTTTCTCCCAAAACATGGCGGCCGCGGCTAGCGCATCGATTGCAGTTTCAGGTAGTGATCGATGATTTACTATTCGTTTTAAACGGTGCTCGAATATTTCGGAATTTCATGAACACTTTGTTCCTTTTTACAGAACTTGAAGAGCTTCCTTCCAGAGTTTTCTATTTATCGAGATTGAATATCACTCGCACTATTATACCGCAACGCAGTACGCAAAGATGTAAGGTGACTGTGTTTAAAACATTCAGAGTTACCTCGGTATCCTAGGACGCGTACAAAAATCAAAATGTACTCGTCTAGCTATTCAAATACAATTTGAACGTCAAACATTTTTTACAATGTCCGTAAACAACAATCTATTTTCGGGCGGTTATTTTTACCGGCTCACCCTGTGTGCAATGTTAACGTTAAACATGTCGAGCACTGAAAGTAACTGGCACGCGGTGCCTTACACAAAGAACAAGTATTTGAATAAAAGGTTTGATATGAAAAAAATTTAGTCAACCAATTCCCGTGGAGAGATTCTTATTACTTGAATAATTGTGCAATGAAATATATAAAAGTTGCGTTTTCCATCGGCGACGGTAAGTTTAGCGTCAAAATGTAGAAATATTTAACGGCAGAAATATATATTTCTATTTAATTGGAAATCACAAGTTATTTCGACGAGCAACAATTTGTGTTATAATTGATTGTTAAATGTAAATTACATTCATTAAATTTCTATCAGGTTGGCGTAAATTTTATTACATGTAAAATTACATTTCTAGATTCAATAAAGGAACCAAATCATATTGTTTATTAATTTATCGTCGAAATAACGAGTCGAATGAATCGAATTCGGAAATATTAACAATGCTATGAAAACGATTTAAGGCGGTTATAGGAGTGAAGCGAAAGGTTCGAACGTTGAATAAAATACCGAACAATAAAATTATTCAATAGTACGTGCCAGGAAATTCGATTAAGCGATATGCCCATATCATATGGCGTTTCATTGTCTAATCAATTGTTACGCGTTCCGAAATTCAATAGGCGATTCTCATGGACATACTAGCAGGTTTCAAGCACAAAATTAATTTTATCTTCAGTGTTTTATTATCCTCAAACAAACTTTGGCAAGAATTCTACTTTTTTGGAGATCCATAATCTTTTTGGACAGTTCCAAAAATTCTTTCCTGGATTCCAACAGAATAAAATTACTTTCTTGTCAATTTTTCCATTCAAATGTTAATCCATTTTCTTGAACATTTGCGTGCGAGAACTGCACAGCCAAATAGAAAATACGGATAGAATAGAATTTTGATGTTTGCATTTTAAAAAACGTTATGATTTCAATATTTCGATATTTTCTGCAGCACGGTGGTTTTCGGTGAAAATAATTGATCAGACAGAAGATTTCTATGATATTTGGAATAATTAGTCAAACCTGTTTTTGTGCATTCCTTTTCTATGCAATTTTTTTGTGTGATTTGTTTTCTTCGATTTTTCTTATATTTTATTTTTTTTTAAATAACACCCATGCAGTGTCCTCATGACAAGAAGATACGCATTTTGGACTACGCCGAGTAGTATTGAATTATGTACATTTTGAAAATTTCTCGCCGTTTAAAATAAGAAATTAAATTTCTTTTAAATGTTTCCATGTGTAATTTAATTATTTATTTCGTTTGGATAGCACTTTCCCGTTATTTCGTAAATCTTTGACATATTTTAAAGTGAGACTCTTTTTCATGCGGTCTCTCTCCACCGCGTAAAAAGAATTTGCTTTAATATGTTGTAAAAAATTTATTTACGGTCCCTATCTACCGCGCAAAAACAGGTATGACTGTATCTGCATGAAACTCGGTATTTTTACCCCTACTACCGCCGCACGATATTTGCAACCTTTCCCCAAAAAATTGCGAGGCATAAAGGTGTACTTTCTTAAAATGCCGGATTACTCACTTTCACAGTGAACAATTGAAAGATGCCTCGAGCACGGATCGGCAAATCTCCGCGCGGGACGACCGAGTCGACGTAAAAGCGACTATTTCACACTCTAACGGTCCTCCAAGGATCGGGAGGGGGTTGGGGGTAGCGAGGAGAGTGTTTATTAACCCGTCCACGGTAACGATCACGATTTGCACCCGCGGCGAGTCCTCGGAATCGTCTGCAACCTATTCGATGGAGATATTCCGGCCGCGGGATAATCACCGGGGGCCGGTCGGGTTTTCGCCTAAGCTATCTTCTCGGCCGGATCTTCTCGGATTCTGGCATTCTCGTGGCACCGGTCCGAGAACGTCAACCGGAAGGAGGTATTCTATGGAGCCGAAGATCACCGTCGCGGGCAGACAACGAACGGGTTTCGCCCGGATAATTCGCAGGCTCGCTTTCCTCCCGTTGGCTTTTTGGTGCCGGTATTTTCTCTCCGGTCGATTATTTCTCCACCTAAGAGGCAAGAAGGCGTCCGGTCAAGTGTAACCCCGAGGGCCCCTAACGAGCACGCCGGCCAGGTACGAGTTTGGCACCCCCCAGGTCGGCCAGAAACGGAAACGGCGCGGCGAAAGGGAGGACATCCACTTAGCACGCCGCTTAGACGTGAAAACATCTGTATTGTCGACGCATTAGCGCCGGGGGGATTCGGCCACGATGATTACCGTGGAAATTGTGATCCTTCCGCGTGGAAGCACTCCCGCCGCGGGAACTTTTTAAACCGAACATGGCCGCCATCAGAACCCGCCGCGCCGCGCCGTCTCTCGTCGTTCCCCATTCGGCAAACAAGAAACGAGCAGACTCCATTATTTGGGATATTGCCGGACGATTCGCATGTTTCATCCTGCGGATTTTCTTCACAATGGCGTCGATTTTCCGCGTATTAAGAGGATACTCGGGTTACTCGTTTTCGACGAATCAATCTTTTTGTTGTTTGCACTTTCTTGAACCACTACGATTCATTTCGAGGTTCCAGTCACCGGAACTTTTCTGTAGCTCGTAATTTTCTGGAAGAAGGAGGAAATTGATAGCTAATTATACATATTTTTTAGGGCTATTCTGGGAACTGGGACAGATTAGTACTCTTTTTTGTTTTAAGTAAACATAGGACAAAATGATGGAGAAAAGGATCATGTAGCATAAGACGATGTAAATGCAATTGCACTTCAATCTTTAGTGATCTTTTATTACCCTGCGTGTGAAAGTACTAACCCAAGGTCATCGAAATGTCAATGCTTCACGAGATATTTTATATTTTATGTGCGGAACGTATTTTATCCAAACTCAGACATCCAAACTCTCGAGTTGTAGGCCATTTATCGGCGTACGTGCGAAATCTCAATGCAGAAGGTTCAATAATTTTTGTTTTTTGAAAGAAATTCTACAGATTCGTGGAAAAACGGCTTCGGAAATCAGAATACGCTCTTCAGTTGGAACGCGTACCTGTCCGTGGATTTTCTTGGCCACGGTACTTCCACCGGGAACGTTGCACAAAGAAAAGATAAATTAAAGTGTACGTTTTAATGAAGTTTCCGGCGTACTTCTTATCGGTATTGTTACGTCGAGTTCAAAATTAAAATTCAGAAAAACTCGATCGCGGTTCCGGCGAGAATGTTCCGGCGATGCTGTAATATTCTCACCTGCTAAAATGGAGAAACGGGTTCGTTTCTATTAGAAACGTTTCTCCGTTCGTCGAGCATTAATTGCGCAATTCTGCAAGCTAATTTTTCGTTTAGCATATCCACTGTATCAACGGAGGAAATCGCAATCGTGCCTCGATTGATTACATATTCGTAATTCTCTAACGCAAGTTCCAGCAAAGAAGATGTCCTCCTCTTCTTTAAATCCATCAATTCATATGACCCGTTGTAGTTTTGTCACAGTCACTTTGTCATAGCTAATTGCATTCTGTTATAAAAATTACTTGTCAATCATGTTGCAGTCAATTGTAACCCGCTAACGACTTCGCAGTTAACGCGGCTGACCAGTTAGCTGCGGAGTTTAATGTTAAAAATCCTATTATATGGGATACCGTTATTATAAATTTTTTTTTTACTCGACAAGAAATTCATTAACGCCAACCTCGCCGCAATAGAGTTTCGGATTTACGTGTATACACGCCGAACGCAATTAACGCGGTTAAAACGAACCGTAAATAAATCAGAAAAGTTCCAGCGAATTGAAAACCGCGGAAAGAACGGTTACACCATCACCCTCCCGTGATGGACCCAACCTAGATCGATCCTAACCGAGTCTAATTCCTATGCAGTCCGCTTTGTGCGCGACAATGCGTCATTAAATTCATTCGAGCTGGTTCTCTCACCTCCTTCTAAGGCCGGTGTTCTGGTAGCGTTCGCATAAACGCCGAAAGTCGGCCTAAACTGGTGCGCAGACTAGGATGATCGTGTTCCGAGCGATCTACGCGTCCGATTAGCATACGAATCGGACGAGGCGAAAGAGCCGGCGGGATCGCGATCGTTGCGATAATGAAATTCACGACTCCGTCGGACAAAGGGCCAAGGGCGCATCCTCGCAGGACGCGTCCCGAAGATGGGAGACGCTCTTAGGCGAGCAGAATGGCGGATCGGAGACGGGAGACCGTGCGCCGATTGGCCGATCCTCGGTTTTTCGAGGATCCAACGATCAGGCTAAACCGGTGGAGGCCCCGTGTACGCGAAGCCATGGGATTCGGATCGCGATTAACGTACGGATTAGGATTAAGGTTGGCACAGATTTCGATTCGAGGGTCGGAGCGTGCAGCGGCGGGGCTGCCGATCTCACAATTGTCCATGGGGTACGTGCGCGCCCCACGGAGAGAAAAAAAGGCTTTTTCACGCTCGGTTCTCCGCGTATCGCATCACGATGCTCCCCACCCGTGCCCGTTGCCTGGCCTTGACAACAATGACGACGACAGTCAATGCACATTACAACGGTTTTATGTTATTAATACGGACGCGTTCGCCGGGATTTAAATAATTGAACAGATCTGCCGGATCAACGAGCCCCCGCCGGGGAGGGAGGGGACGCCATTCGACCGGGATCTCGCGACGCTAACATACGACGTGCACGCGATTATCGTGCGGGGACCATGATTGTGTCCTCTGATCGGTATTAGCTTGCGAAAGAACTTCCTGCGCTCGGCCCTCTAGTTCGCCGATTCTCCGGCCGATGTGTTTCCCCGCGCTTTGAATTATGCAGACGACAATTACGGAGTTTCTGTAGCCGAAGGAAATTTGCACGCTTTTCCAGGCAGCGTGGTTTTACCCACCTGTGACAAAAATGGAAAAGTCCGACGCGAAACGGAAAAGACATTAGAAGAATCTAGGTACACTGTTCCACTATTTTTTGGCTTTTCAAGATGACCGAAAGAGAGAGATTTCATTTTCATTCACGTCTGGTTTTCGTACGATTTTTTTCTTGTATGATTTATTTTACAAAAATCTGAAGGAAATGAACGCGCATCGTCCGCAGGGTTCCTTCTTGTGGTAAACATAAATGATCTCTTCAATTCTTATTCTGTATATTTTTCCTTTGTTTAAATCATTTCCTCAACAGAGGGTTCTAGCGTGTATTTGTTACGAATAATAATAATACCGCAAGTCATGGGACTATTTTTAACAATATGATCGAAAGAGAGATTTCATTTTCATTCAGGTTTGGTTTTCGTACGATCGACAATTTTTTTCTTGTATGAATTATTTTACAAAAATCTGAAGGAAATGAACGCGCATCGTCCGCAGGGTTCCTTCTTGTGGTAAACATAAATGATCTCTTCAATTCTTATTCTGTATATTTTTCCTTTGTTTAAATCATTTCCTCAACAGAGGGTTCTAGCGTGTATTTGTTACGAATAATAATAATACCGCGAGTCACGGGTCTATTTTTAACAATATGATCGAACGAGAGATTTCATTTTCGTTTAGGTTTGGTTTTCGTACGATCGATAATTTTTTTCTTGTATGAATTATTTTACAAAAATCTGAAGGAAATGAACGCGCATCGTCCGGAGGGTTCCTTGTGGTAAACATAAATGATCTCTTCAATTCTTATTCTGTATATTTTTCCTTTGTTTAAATTATTTCCTCAACAGAGGGTTCTAGCGTGTATTTGTTACGAATAATAATAATACCGCGAGTCACGGTTCTATTTTTAACAAGATGATCGAACGAGAGATTTCATTTTCATTCAGGTTTGGTTTTCGTACGATCGACAATTTTTTTCTTGCACGAATTATTTTACAAAAATCTGAAGGAAATGAACGCGCATCGTCCGCAGGGTTCCTTCTTGTGGTAAACATAAATGATCTCTTCAATTCTTATTCTGTATATTTTTCCTTTGTTTAAATTATTTCCTCAACAGAGGGTTCTAGCGTGTATTTGTTACGAATAATAATAATACCGCGAGTCACGGGTCTATTTTTAATAAAGCAATAATGAAAGCGCAGTTAATTGTGGTTCGAAGTGAAAAGTTTAATTAAGATGTGTTTGTTGTGCACGAGACAGTTGACCCGTTGCCATAACCTATTTAGAACAATTGAGAAATATTAAAATTATACCGTGTAATAGTAGCATTATTGGCGGATACAATGTAAATCAGTAAAATGAGTATTGCTGTACACCGACGGGTTTATTTGTCAAAAGTTTTCGGTCGCTTTGCGCGTATAAAAATCTTCGCAGCAAAAAGTAATTGTTTATTTGATCGCGACTTTCGCGAACTCGTTATGAAAGACTGGAAAATGCATAAACGTCCGCAGTCTAATACTAATGATGAGTATTTACGCAACATCTCTCTGAGAATGCTATGGCGGCGGAGCGCGTCGGCTCTCCATCAAAGGAATTTTACCTTTGATTATATTTTCGCGGACATTAATCTCTATGCAACATAGAAAACCTACGTAATTGTTAATGCGCAAGGTTGCCTAAAGGGGGCGCTTAAAATATTTCGTAAAAAAGACCGTCAAAGCTGTAGGATCTTGTGTTGAATTAAAACTACAACTTGCACGTTAGCTGCGCATTATAATAAATTTGAAAAATGCTGACGTGCTTTCATGAAAATTTGAATAAACGTGTAACAACCGATTTTAGAAGCTTACTGGAAGAAAACTAGAGGAATTCGACTTATTTTAATCAAAGTTAAACCGACATTGGGAATTTCCTTAAGAAAATGTAACGTTAAACTATTTTCGAACGGTCTGGAATAAACATATTTAATAACCAGACTGCGGATCTTCATGCAAAATAAAAATGTTTCACCCGAATTGCAACAAACTGAAGTAAAATAGTAATTTCTTTTTTTTTCTTATTACGTTTAGCAGATTGAAAATAATATAAAAGTATGTTTAAATTTTTCTAATATTTTCGCTACTTAAAATTACAGCTACTAATTTTTGTCATAAATGCCTAAAATCCGCAGACTATTACTAACATACAAAAGTAATACTCTTCAACCGACTTACAATTCGATTCGCGTTTCCGGAACCATTGAAAACTAAAAACATTCTCTTGAAATAACAGGCGTCTGACGGACGCTTAATTATTTGCAGGATTGTTTGCTGCTTCTGCGAAATTAATAAAGACACACTAATGACTCTTCGATATCACTTTACCGAAATTTCGTCACGCGATTAATTCTATTTCTCGTGAAGAAAGGAATTATTTTCCGTCGCACGCATGCGTAACCAAAATTTTGTAGCAGTGAACGTGACCCTGGCTAAAACGTTATAGCGCTCGACGTCCTGGACCCGACGATGCATCTAAAATTCTAGCGAATAAAAAAAAACGAAAAAATGCATTCCATATGTTACGCGAGCCCGCACGGTCGACGAAGCAGAGGGGGGAAAAATATGAAAAAAGTCGCAGTCGAATATAGTCGATAATATCCAGTCGATAATCCACCGTTCAAATTCCAAATACCCCTGCGCCGATGTTGTAAGGCCGACTGTGGGGCCACAATCAATCAAGTGATTAGTGCGTTCACGATTAGCCGAATTACACTGATTCAGCCCTACTTTGATTACGCGCCGTTATGAATATTCAAAATGCGTATCGCGCGGCCGAACATTACAGAAATTTGTTCCCGGTCTCGCGGATCGAGCCGCTGTGCTTCGCGATTATCACGACGAATGATTCATTCTCGACGTGCATTCGTTTCGCGTCGAGATGTCGCATAAAAAAACAACCGAAATTCTGTCCTCTTTGGAAAACAGTTCTCCTTTATTCTATCAAACGAATTGCCATCTCCTTCGCAGTTCTTTCATCCAGTCTCTGTAAAACTCCGGGCTCTTTGGGGTATCAATTTTGATTCACTATATTTTCTATATTCTTATAGATTTTCTTGAATGAATGCGAGTTGTATCCTATGATTCGTAAGATATACAGTGAGTCGTAAATTAATCCGTGTCAGAAACAGGTTTCTGTATTTCTTTCTTTCATAATTTTCACAAGTCGGGAATGATGGAGGAGTCCTTTTAGATTCTGCCGACGTCCTCGCAATTTTCTATTTCGCCTACTTCTTTTTGCAAACGTATACAAAGTCCGCTGGTCCAGTCGCCACTGAATATCTAGACGGTCGTTCTACGGATTGTCCATTCGCCGGGGAGAAGTGGAACGAAACCAAATTTCCACAATTTTCGGTGCGAAAACTGCGCTTCCGAGGAACGAACGAAAGACCAGGTACGCCTAATAATTTCCAACAGTCGTGACAAAACGTTCCCGTCGCTGGAAAACCATCGAGTCTTACGTGCGTCCGGCCGATCGGCAAGAGACTTCCGTTCGCGAATCCGAGGATCGGCGGGGAGCCGACCGAGCAGAGAGCGGGGGGGAGGGGGTTGGAAAAACGCCGGGGAACGCCGGGCACGATAATCCCGGCGGGTTCCCGCGGCGAGAGGGAAAACGAGAAATTATTTTCAGAAACAATACCGCTCCGGTTCGATCGCGCCGGCACCGAAACCAAACACTTCCGGGAGCATGATTAATTTGTGAATACGATACGCAAGGCAAACTCGGAAAGCTCTGTAATACGCGAGACACGTCGTGATTATCTGCTGTAAATACGTGCTCCTCCCGTACCGTTTCCGGTCGAGATGCGGCCTCTTCTCTCCGTCCCGTTACGAGCTTGTCGGCGTTCGCGTAGAGGGTTGGAACGGCACAGCATGTCGTTCGTTCCACGTTCCAACCCTCTCCTCCCGGCCCCGCCGCCAACCCCCCCCCCCCCCCCCCCCCCCCCCCCCTCATCCCCCCCCCCCCCCCCCCCCCCCCCCCCCCTAGCTCATCGCTGTCATCAAGAGATTGCAGCTACGCCAGCATCCTCCTGGAAACCATCGTCGAGTCGCTCCCTCTCGTCCCGCGAGCCACCCCTCCTCCCTCCCCCTCGGCCCTTCGCCGCTCCCCGGCTGACGAGGTTCGCGTAGGGGATGCTGGCGCGACGGTGGGGAAAAGTGGACGGGGCCAGCGCAGGCCACGCCCCTCCCCCTCCCGTCCGACGTCAGACGAAAGTTCGCTGGATATATTCGAGGGTGTCTCTCTGCCCCTCTGTCACCGACACACGGGGGTGGCTCCCCGTGCGTAGATGCCGGCAAATCTGAGCGCACCCCCGAGAGAGGTCAACGCGTACACGGAGCCCGTCGAGAGCCAGTCGTCGGATATCGTTTATCTCATCGGTGTCACTGCGCGGCTGGACACCTCTTCGCGCGCATTCCGACCGGCCCGTCGTCGACTCGGCCTTCATCTACGCGGCTGGCTGGCTCTGCGGCCTCCTCATCCCCCGGGCGACGCTCGAATGTCATCGACGGTCGCCGCGGCTGTTGCGCTGCGCCGGTGATACGATCGTCCTACCGGGACCTAGCTGGCCGCGCGCCAAGAAGAAGACGCACGAGGACAGCCCCATCGAGAGGGAACACAAAGTGCGTCGTGATCGACCGTGATGAGTCTCGGACGATCGCCGAAGACCTCGTCTTAGCACGTCTTCGGGACTTCGGGACTCCAGTCTAGTGGTGGTTTGATATGTGACACTTTGGACGACGACGCGACAGCGTTACCCACAAGGGAGTAGACGTGTCGGAGAATGTCCTTTGCCCCGGGTCCAGATTAGAAAACGATCTCGGGGAACAGTCTGCCGTCGAAGCAACCGAAGCGATTGATCGATCAGTTGGCCCGTCCACGTACGTAACATGGTAGAGAGCACCTATGCGAGCGACTCGCCCAGATCGCGTTCCCCGATGACGGAGCCGTCGAGCCCTCTTCAAGACGGCCCCGGTATATCCGGCTACGGGCACCGCTATCTCTACAACTACTCGCCGGAGAGCCTGCAGCAGAAGCTGAAGAACAGCGACGAGCAGAACCGAATCGGGCCAAGGAGGCACGATGTCGACTGCGAGAAAGCGGTCTCCAGGGGCTCACTGATCTCGGAGGAGATGCGGTTCAGGCAACGCGAGATCTCCAGACCGAGCTCCACGGCGACCATGTCCTCTCCCACTTCCGCGTTCACTATCGAGAACATACTCGCGCCCAGGCCGATCGGTAACATGATACCCGGCAACACCGCCGGCCTCGGCTCCATCATACAGAACCCGGAAGCTATGGGATCGAGGACCACCGCCGCCATGCACCCTCTTCAACAGCAAATCCATCATCTGGCCTTCACGTCCGCCGATCTGTTCGGTAAGTTCCCATCAATGTTCGATGATGCGTTTTTTCCTGGTTGAACCTCATCCACCGGGAGATACAGATAAATCTATCCTAGAAGAGAACCTGCGGGAGATCCGCGGATCCACGGAGATCCCTCTGCAGTTCTCACTGATCTTTGTTTCGTAGTCTCATGGTTTAACCAGTCAAAATGACTGGTACCTAAATTTTTCTTTTATAATCGCTGGAATTGGGAAAATGTTTTCGTCGGAAATTTAGAAACACGCAGCACAGCAATTAACACTAGGTTTACGGGTTCTAATATTTTTAATTTACTATTATTGAGATTGTGAAGATGTATATTAGTGGAAATACTCAACAAACTTACCCCCTTAGATATATATTATTTTGAAAGATGGCTGAAAACTTGGACAGACATGTTCTTCTTATTTTTATAAAGTGTTTTTAGTGCTCCGTAAACCTAGTGTTAACACTAGAACCACCGGACCAGTCAAAATGACTGGTACCTAATTTTTTCTGTTATAATTACTGAAATTGTTAAAATATTTTCGTCGGAAATTTTTTAACGAACCTCTTCATTGAAGCACATATTACAAAGTTGTACGAAGTCTGAATTGGCGCAGTCTCGTTATTGTTACAAAGCGGTATACGTACGTCAGTCGAATTTATTGCTCGGCAGTTCTAGCGTTATATAAATAGGAGATTCTACAGTTTTATGCATGACAGAGAACTAGACCGAGGATCCTTGCGGAAAATAGAAACGTTCGTGATAAATAGAAGCCGGCTAGAAATTTCTTTCCGCCGGTAATTTCAGCGAGTCGAGGCTGATACGTTAAGTCGTTTCAGCTGGCCAACTGTTCCGCCGATTTTTCTCGTGACCTCGGAAAATCCGCCTAATTATGACTCCGAACGGATGAAATCTGTCGAGCGCGAACAGCTTTCCGCGCGTGGCTTTGTCGTTGCATGAATTTATAATTCCCGCGATGTTTACGCGGCGAACGAAAGACGGGGGTTGGATAAAGCGAAGGAGCAAATGGAATAAAAAGCGGAAAAGCGACTTTGCCGTGAATATTCGCGAATCAAACGTCGGGCTGGCCCGTGATTCGTCGGGTCGACGGTGACAACAACTTTTTCGCGTATTCCGTTCGAGGCCGCGTAGCGGAAAAATGAAAGTCGGCACAAATCCTCGGAGGGCCCGACGCCGCGTTCTGGCAACGAAATTTCCTTTATGCCCCCCCGGGGGCTTTAAGTATTTCACTCGCGCGATAGAGTGAGAGAAGGAGAGACGAGGAGAGAGAGAGAGAGAGGGGGTGTGGGGGTGATAGAGCACACGGGCGCAGATTGGGGATGTGCGGGCCAGAAATCCACAATCCGTTTCCATCACGCGCGAACGATTTAGCTCCTTGCAATCCCGGCGCAAGGAAGATGAAAAACGAGGAACGGGAAAATATGCAAGCCCGCGCGAAAGAGACCGAGCGAGCCCGGTTGAAAGCACAAATACGCCCTTCGCGCATTTTTATGCGGCGACGTCGCCTCTAAGCTGCTTTCTCCGAGATTTTAAACCGAAACATCCCCCACGGGGCTCGCCCCGTATTTCTCGCCCCCTTGTTCACCGGGACAGCGTCGCAAGACGCCAAAACGATATTAGAATTTAACAATTCCGTCGATATTCTTTCCGTTTTTAGTCGCGACTCCTCTCGCCAAATGGTGGTCGGAACGCTAAACTGTTTTTCGGCCTGATCGGAGGAAATAGGGGTGCTTTATACATTCCGTTTCCCGCTTCCGGGAATACTAGTGACTGGGATTTCACGCGTTTCTAACAGATAATGAGAAGCCGCGATTCGCAATGGATGAAACGTTACGGGAATTCAGGGGTGCGCTGCTCTCGGCAAATAGAAATGCTTGGCGAAAGAACTTTCTCCCCGGCTCGCATTTTCCGCGATCGACGCAAGAAAATTGCGCAGATATTAATTAACAAACCGATTCCATTTTGCGCGGAGATTTGCTTCAATCGAATTTCCGTAACAAACGATATTTATGCTTCGACGACTTTAACTTTCCGCTGATGGGTCGCCGTATCTCAGGAAATTCGAATTCCTATTTTCATTGTGAAACTGAAATCTTTCTTTAAAGTACCACTCGCGCGTTAAATTTGAGACTGTAATAAGTAGGATTTTATGCGTTCATGACAAAAGTGGGTAAGTACAATTTAAAGCAGTAGACATATTAAAAAGATTTAAGGGCACCAGCGTATTGGTCTCGGCTTAATAAAGTAATTAAAAGAAGAAAGAAATTTTTATTTCGCTCCTGAGTCTTGTAATCAATGCAAATATTTTTTACCTTGCATAAGGATCCGCAGTTTAGTAATAAATAAACTCCGGATCTTTATGCGAAATAAGAAATTGCAGGACACAGGAGCTGAAAATACGAATTTATATTTTTCACTAACAATTTTACAAAAATAATATATCAATACTCTCATAGTCTTTTAATCTGTTCACTGTTTTAAATTGGACGTATTCATTTCTGTCATAACTGCATGAAATCCGGAGTCTGCTAATAAATATCTCAGGCTTCCTCCAGTTTGTTTAAACGCTTGTCCCCACTAATTTCCTAAAGAGGAGAACAAATTTCAATCTACATTTTCTTATCGGCAACAGAAGAGCAGAATTTCTCTTCTCAATCATCGTCGCGTCAGACTCGACGTCAAAAACTCTCATTTGCATCATAAGCAAGTATGAAAAGAAGGCCTTAATCGCCAAACATTTTTTTTCTTATATTTAAATACAAAAACTAGTCAAAGAGCTTCGTATTTCAGCGTTATAAGAAAAATCGAAATTACTACTTTCATCTCCAACAACACCGTCCATTTCTATTTTTTAGCCAACGAATAATGATAGCGACCAACAAAACTGAGCGTATGCTTACTGGAAAATTATACTGGAAAATTGAGCGTATATATACGCTCCGGTGATAGCGAATAGGAAAATTGATCGTATATACGCGGTAATGATGCAAATGGGTCGAAGACAATAAGAAATCAGGCCAGAGCATAGCGGAGGATTAATGCTATGATAAAGCTCGGGGTATTTAGACTGTAAACGAGCTGGCCACAGACAGCAGTTTAATGTATGCCGTGCATAAGCAAACTGTATACGTTTCGAAACAGTCGAGGGTGCGAACGAGCCATTCATTTCTAATGAACGCCGACACTTTGCGCCCGGCGCGGGACTTGATTTAGCGATGAGATTGTTAGTAAACGATGCCCGACAATAGGAGAATTTCTCTTATCCGATGTTATTAACATGTGCCGGTGTTTGTTCAGCCGCCGCATATCCGAGTTTGTATTCCGGCGGATACGTGGCAGCAATGGCGGCCGCCGGCGTTTCGCTGCACGGACAGCCGGCTTTCTACCATGCGGCTCATCCTTATCAAATAAATCCTAACGCGGCCGCTGTCGGCCCCATGGCGAAGAGGAAACGTCGCCACAGAACGATATTCACCGAGGAACAATTGGAGCAACTGGAAGCCACCTTCGATAAAACTCACTATCCGGACGTGATCCTCAGGGAGCAGCTTGCGCAGCAGGTCGACCTCAAGGAGGAGAGGATCGAGGTAAGGTCGAACAATCATATAAGCGACGCAGATTGATTTTTCTCTTCTACTTCTCGCGTAAACATGCCCGCGCGGAGACTGCACCGCTGTTCGGGAAATTGGAACAATTTCACGGCCACATGTTTGCGGGCAGACAAAATGTCCGGCGAAATATTTATTTAACGCTAGATTTACGGAGCACTGAAAATGATTATCTTACTATATAAAAATAACATGAGTGTATCGATCAAAGTTTGTAGTCATCTTTTTAATAATATATACCCAAAGAAATTGTTGCTCACTGATGCGTTTTTACAATCTCAATATTCGCAATTTAAGAATACTAGAATCCGTCATTTTTGAAGGGTCCCGTAAATCTAGTGTTAAAGATACGGTTCATGAACTTGAACCACTCGTTTATTCGTAGATACAATAAAAAAAAGTTTCTTTCATGTTCATCCGAGTCAGTGGTTCTTGTCGGCACCCCCTTCAATCTGAAAATAAGTTCTCGCACCCCCTTGGAAAATCTGTTTCTATTTCCTTACTCGGAAAAATACATCCGTTGCAAGGTAATTTATTGAAATATAAATTTTCTTTGGGGTGCACGCACCCCAGGTTGAGAACCACCTATAGTAACTGTAACCACGTATAGCTTTTTGCATTTACAGTACGTTTCTGTGTAAATCGAGTTAAACTGTAAGAAATACTTCAAATTTCGTACTAATTTCAGTACTAATTCTGCACAGAATAGTTATATAGTTATAGTTATCTATCACGTTGAAAATCAAACGAAGCTTCTTCCTCTTCGTGGTCAGGAAATGGTCGAGTGGGGACCGGTGCGTCGAGCGCCACAGCGTGACGTAAACAAGAGAAATGAAAAATTCAAGAGTTCCCGTTTTGTAATAATAATACTGACCATAATTGCCCGCTGGCCGCGACTACCCTACTCTGCCCTGCACCTACCACATTCACGTTGCACACCAAAAGGCGGACTGTAGGGTTTCATTTTTCGCCATGTCTTGTTCCTCGGGCGTCTTTTCTATGGTTTTGCTGTTATAAAAGTAGGAGTATAAAAATTAATCCGATAGAGCTTCTGTGGGAGGAACCGGATCGAGAAATTGCATAACCATTCTCCAAAATAGAATGAAAATTTGCGGGAGCCTCTACTGAACAAACGGAAAAACATGTCAAAGTTAAAAGTCAGTTTAAAAAATGAAACTGTGTCAAATATTAATCGAGCAAAGAGGTGGTCGTTTCTGTATCTACTCTGCATAAAGAAACACTAGTAAAGCATTCACGTTTTTTAGAAAAAGAAGTGGAGAATATTTCACAAATTAGGGTGAAATCTCCAAAGGCTGTGCAGTCGCAACAAACTAGAATCTTATTTCGGTTTACAGGAAATGAATAACATTTAACACGCTAAATGCCACGTCACCTACATGTGGGTGACGGAATTATTTGTGCCGGTTTTAAAATGAATTTTTACGTTGATGCATTCATTGTACTAAACTTGATTAGGATCTGTAACATGCAAGAAATTTGGAGGATTACTCAGTATCATACATTTAATATTTTGCAATTTTTATATCATTAACACCAGAACTACCGAACCAGTCAAAATGACTGGCGGATGATTTCTTCTTTCACGATTAGTGAAACTATGAAACCGTTTTCGCGAGAAATATTTTAATACATCTCTTCTTTGAAGTACATGTTACCATAAAAATCGTATGAAACCTGAGCAAATTCGACTTTGCTGTTGTCATAAAGGGACAAGTCTAAGTCACGTTTAGGGCTCGGTAGTTCTACTGTCAAACAACTTACTTTGATTTTATGGAATTTTCGGGGTTTCTAGTTTGCCGATCAAAGTGTTCATAGACTTTGACTAGCCTGACTCGACGTGTAGTAGGTGTTCCTCGCGATCATTACCGGTGGTGAACGGCATCAAATCGGCAGTCCGGAGCATGAGCGAGAGTTATGCCAGCCACAGGACCGTGTCTCCCGAGCGGAACTTTTATGGATTGAATGCTATCCGAGGAATTTTACAGGCGAGGCTTCCCGCGACCGGTAGCCGCCTAAACTGACAAATTACTCGCTCGAACCCGAAAGAATATTAGGTTTCCGGTTGACAAACATTGACCGTTCGGATCTCTCCGCGGCGTTCGGGCCTCGGAGCGTACAAATTTGTACCGGCGACGAGACCCGCAGTTTCGAAACCCCGGCCGAAGAGAGCCTTTGCGTTTCCGTCGTCATAATTCTTTCACGAGGGTCATTAAAATTATTTGTGGCCAGTATTTATCGAGCGTCGTTCGACTTCGGCCAACAAGTTGCATGCTAGATTAAAAGCTTTACCGCCGGTAATGTGTTTGCTTCGAGCGTGCATGTGCATGTGATCACGCATTAACCGTGCACGTGCGACGCGACCCGGGAACAACCCCGTACAGCACTCGTACGGCATTTAAACGGTGTAAAGGTCCGGGCCCGCGTGTAACCATTAATTCGTCACGAGATATTTCCCGTTTAATCGAGGCGACTCGTTTTTGCTCCGCGGCGATTAACCACCCGACTGTTTGTAATGTTAGAATAAAACGCGGCTCGAAATCGGCTCGAGACAGAAGCGTGTGGGACGGCCTGCCGAACGTTTTTCCAACGTTTTCCCTGTCGGGTCGTTGCGCGTGAATTTTCCGAGTTTAGAACGCAAGCGTTGCGAAGCGGTTTTCCTCGAGAAATGATTAGGTCGTCGCGAAAAGTCTCAATGAACATGTAACGCCATTGGTACAGTTGTGTTCTGACCGGAGCGTTCTATAAAAATAATTGTTAAAAGATCTGTAGTCCAGGAGTTTCAGTCTGTGAAATTTCTGTTCGGCTGAGTGCCGTCTTCGAGGACGGGGCCCAACAATGGTCTAAGTGTAGATTCTTCGAGGGCACGAGAACGAGCGAGGAGGACTGCCATAAGGAGGCTAGAATAGACTTAGGACGGTGTCATTGAGACCGGATTGCCGGAAAAATCCTTTTCCGACGCAGTGTCCTAGTCCCGTTTAAAGGGATTGCCAAGGAGATCGATGCTCAGCTTCAGTTTCTTACTCCTCTCGGCCGCAGATGCTCTTTTCGGGACCGAAAACTCCTCGGCGAATCCTCCGTGATTGTACCGGGTGGTCCCAAACTAGTCGACGAGGTTTCCACGCGTAGGATTCCTTAACAAATTGTTCACGTTCAATAATCTATAGAAGATTTGTTTGTGCTCAGTATACAAAGTTGTACACAAATGTGAAGAATATTCTCGGAACGGCTCAACATCATTTCGTTCAGTTATTCGTTTAAATAGTTAGAAGCTTGAAATCATAGCTGGAGACAGTATTGATCCATCAATCCGTCAATTCATGAATTTAATCGAGATTCGATTACCAAATCATATTTGATACCATGGAATTATTCGGTTACATTGTTACGCGGAAACCGTTATTGTTATTATCAGGACCGGTATTTTTGTAACTTATCGAATGATCTACAACAGCAACGTTCGGTCAAATGTTAGGTGTACGAAATTAATACGCAGGATTAATAGAAAACGTTATTTTTGGGACTTGATCTACCGGGAGCCTAATAGGATTTTCTATAATTGCGACGCGCAAAAATCGTCTTTTACATAATAATGCTAAACGTTGGATACGTAATGGATATATAATTATCCAATTGTAATTGGATATATAATGGATGCGTTGCGTGTTAGATCACGTTGCCGGATGTGACTTGTTCGTTTACAATTGAAATTGCCAGAATCGAAATAAAATTATGACTCTAGACGAAATCTAGCATTTATTCTATTGTTACTTCATTGGATTACGTCAGTGGAGCAGTTTACTTATCTCGATTAGTATTCGCTTTAGAAATTAGTCTCGACGAGGGTGTGTGCGCACGTGGAAGGAGGAAATAAACTAGTTTCGTGTTTATTGTACGCAAACCTCCAAGGTCACGAAGAAAGAGCGACGAATGAAATTTGTATGGCGCGTTTCAGCCAGATTCGAGGGTTGAAAGAAAGAATTGTTGCGCCGCCGCGGGTTTCACGCGTCTCGATAACGAGCCCCGTTTGCACAGTGTAATCGTGATCCCGGGGCAAACACTAATACCGGGGACGACGTCGCGCAGCCATTGGTGGCTCGCAATTTGCCCAAACAATCGTACAATCCCAAAGTCATTCACACTTATCGCGGCGGTCCAGGACCACCCGCCGTGGTCGGCCCCGGCAAAAGAAAAATCTCCGGGGCCGGCGAGAGAGCCTTTAAAGACTTTGAAACAACATATACCTGCCGTGCACCTGCCGGCGCGGCGAGAGCAAAAGTCTCGGTGTTTGTACAGAATTAGTAGAAAGGCGACTTTTCAGACGGGAAAGAGGAAAAAAAGCGGTGAAATAAAGGAAAAGACCGGGGAAACGGGCTCCGGGGACCGGGGGGTGGTCAGGGGCCTCAAGCACTTCGCTCCGCTGTTTGGAAAGAAGCACGACGACTGTTTACACGCGCGACCGTCCTCTCCTCTATCCCCGTGATTGCATCAACAGTATGCCAGAAACATGCCGCGGCGACAGGTGCTCCGGCAGAACGAAAATCGAGGCGCGAATTTTCCCAGTTTCGCGCTTATTAACCCCTTGCACCACTTTCACGAGTCTGACTCGTGACGAAGATTCTGAACAGAGTCTAATAAATATGTATGTTATCAGTTTCCTTCGAACCGAAATACAATTCTATTTTGGCATTCTTAATGTACAACTATTGAAGACCGTATAGGCATACAATAGACATAAATTTTCTCCTTCCCTTAGGAAATTACGAATTACAAAAGAGTTCTGATCACTGAAAACGTAAAATACATTGTAGTGACCGGGGACCCGTAGGTAATCAATTATTTTGGAAATCTGAAAGAAACTTTCTGGTAAATCCAAGTTTTTGTTTCTTAATTCATTATATAGTCTCCACCATTGTCAAGGACAGTTTGCCATCTTTCCTGCAAATTTTCCACTCCCCTCTTATAGAAATCCAGGGTTCGTCAAGCAAAATATGACCCAAGGTGCCCCCTTACATCTTCCACAGAAGTGAATGTTTCATTTCTTAAATAATGCTCCAGAGATCTGAAAAGATTCCCAGTGCAATTCTTTGATTTTTTCCTGAACGAGTTTCGCTGTATAACAAATAATTGATTACTTATGAATACCCCTAATATTTTACTTTATAAAAACAACAGGAACGTGCCACCCACATATTGAGGGTTGAATCTAAGCTTTTTACACTGATGTAATGTTTGAACTGGTCTTTCGAATTTGTAAGGTTTCGAACCGAAATTCTATGAATAATTGAACCAACAAAATGAACTTTGCGGGAGTGTAAGAACTGGTGGGAATGTTTGTAATTGGATCGAAAGTTCTTGCGCATGATAGATGATTAACATGTAATTTGATCTCGGCCGAATTAATTTGACTGTCAGCCGATTCGAATTGATCGAACATGGCCGATTACTGAAATCGCGGAGTGTTTATAGAAAAATGGGAAAAAGGAGAAGGGAAACAAAGGGTCGGGAAAAAGAAACATGGAACTCTGGGAGAATGGGAAAGAGTGCTGGACAGCGCGGAATATGTAAATGCCGATATGGAACATTAAAAACATTTAACAGAAGCACGTCGCGAGACAATAAAATGAATCAAGGATTGTTAGAATTTGACGGTCAATCTGCCACGGTCGGATGACTTTGTCTCAATATCATTCGTTCATACGAATAGCGACATAAGTCAAACGAAAGAAATTTTTAAGGGGAGCCATTGGAAAATTACCTAAAATTGGCAACTTTTTTCTATTATATATAACCAACTTAAAAATGTGGGTTAATTGTCACGTACATTAGTTATAAAATAGACCAGAATTTATATATTTATTATTATAATTTTGTTTTATAAATATATTTCGAGTTGTCACTTTTCTTACAAATAGACTGCGGATCTCTATACAAAATAAAAATTTTCTACCCGAATTGCAACAAACTGGAAAATAGTAAAAAGTTATTTTCTTTTTTTAATATATTTAGTAGGCTGAAAATTACGCCCAGTCAATGGAAAAATGTTTCGCAGTAATCTCAAAATTCATCAACAGAAATTAATTTTTCGAATTGAATCCAGATTCGTGGCGCTCCGTGCACGACCTGACAGTTAACGAAAATAATTGTACAGAATTACACGATTTGAATAATGATACGGGAAATTAGCAATTCGAAAGGCAGGAAATAGGAACGTAGGAGTGCGAGAAAGGACTCTTAAGTAATTAGACGGGAGATCAGCGGAATATCCGAAACGGTGAAGGTAACAACAGCGGAGGTATTGATTTTCAGGCTTCGTTTAAATCGAGTCAGACAACCGTGAGGAACAAATGCTGATTTCGAATGTGGGATGAAGCCGTTTGATCTTCGCTAGCTCCCTTCCGCCTTGTTACGAGCCCCCCCGCGATGAATACGACGCCGAGCAGGTAAAACGGGCTTATCAATTAAGCGCCGTGCCCGTTCTGATAGACGCCCGAGGTCTCTTAATAATTTTCCGATGCAATAACGAGAAACGCATAGACGGGGATGTGCGGGCCGGTTCAACGGGACGCGAAATTGAGTCGCTGTGATACTCCGTAGTCGGCAATCGATGCAGCTGCAGCGGGCACAATAACTCGGACATAAGCCGAATAAGTTGATAGAAATCGTTGGAAAGACATTTAGTTTTTACGTCCTTGAAGCGCCTTCGGAAAATAATATTAGCAGCGTCCCTAGTCTCTTGAATTTACACGAAAGTTCATACGCTTACACGAATGATCAATTTAGAAAAAAAGATATACCACCCCCGGTCGCATCGAATTTAATTTCATTTATATTCCAAGGGGTTAATATTTCATAAGAATATTCCGCTATACTTGTCTCTCCCGTGGCACTCGAAAGTTAACCTAAAACTGCGGATGGAGACACGAAATCCACTTTTTTAAAAAGAGCAACTGGCAAGAATTGTTCGGAATGATACTTTTCATGCATTTCTGGCTGTTAACAGTCTTCAAAATATAATTCAGGTTTTCAGAAACGACGCGAGGTGTCCGAATAATGCTGTAATTCGCTGTATAACGTAATTACTAGACTGCGAATCTGTATGCAAAATAAGAATCGTACTCATTAATGGCAGCGCGTAGGAACCAAATTGGAATTTATTTCTCTCTTTAGTGGTTTTATTAATTCGTAATAAATGCATCGGCACCCTCACATTTTTATATTCTTTTCATTCTTCCAAATTACGGCCACCCTTTGCGTCATTCTGTGTCAAGCTCTGAAATGAAAGGGGGGTGGGGGGAACACGTAGGACCGCGAGGGGTTAAAAGGGCAAGCTCCCTTCACGATCGAATGTTTTCGATTGCAGGTGTGGTTCAAGAACCGTCGCGCAAAATGGCGTAAACAGAAGCGGGAGGAGCAGGAACATATGCGAAAGCTTCAGCTGGAGCAACGTCAGCGCACCGACGACAGCGTGCCGGTGGCCGCTGTCAAGGTCACCGACCACATGCTGCTGACCAGACAGCAGCAACAGCAGCAACAACAACAACAGCAACCGGAACAAGACACCGACAGCTCGGACCTGGAAGTGGCGTAATCGGGATGCTGGCGTTAGACACTTTTTCACTGGCTGTACCGGAGGGTCCGGTGTCCGAAAACGTAAAGGGATGTTTCCACCCTTTTTACAGCAGACATGTAAATACGGAATTAGGGTGTAAATACGTTTGTACATATAGCTTACGTTCGATGTGTATAATAGACAGTGAAATAAATTATTGAAACAAAACCGCAATCTTTCTGTTTCTGCCTGCGGCAGAGTAATTGTCGAGATGTTTTATATGTTCAGATTAAACAATGTGTACGTGAATTGTTGTCGTTCAAACAACAGGTTCTAGCACACCTGCACCTTTCCCGAGCGTCCCGAATTAGGTTAAACGTTCATGGTCGTTCGATGATTAACATTTTTCGTAGCTGTATTTTGTTCGGAGGAAAATTTAATCTGGTTTCAATTTAAGGGGTGGCGTAGCCTAGTTTGGGATTTTTTTTTATAAGAAATGAGATTGTTTTGCATTGATTTATTGGGGCAAAGTATTGACTATTGTTTGAAGTATACAATATATTTTTTTCAGTTGTAAATATTTAAAATTGTACGAGCTGCACTTTTTCAAACGGGGTGATTTTAAACAAATTTTCATTCTGACTGTCACCTGCTGTCCTGACAACAAACGCGATCGTTGTGTCACTTAATACGAACGTTAGACAGCCTCGTTATTTTTACAAATTCACGTCAATTAGTTTGCAGACGTGTTTCTTTTATTTTTTTAACACTAGATTTACGGAGCATTAAAAGTGAGTATTTTACATTACGTTACAAAAATAAGAGGAATGTGTCCATCCAAGTTTTCAGCCTTTTTTAAAATAATATATACCGAAGGAAATAAGTTTGTTCAGTAATTCCATGTATGCAGATGGATCTTCACAATCTCAATAATCGTAAATTAAAAATATGAGAACCCGTAAACCTAGTGTCAAGAAAGTGTAACAAAGGGGAACTGTTTTGCGTTTCTAGACCAGAGCACACCCCTGAAAAGGAGAGTGCAAAGTGCACATTGGTGGTTTCCGTTTGAAGTTTTCGCGTTGCAAGTTGTAAAAACCCGGAGCGATTTAAAACTTGCCCGGCGAGGCAACGTGTGCACTAATCACCGGTAAGAAATCATTTCTTGCGAGAGTTTCCGGCAAATATTTGTACGAAAGGCGAAAGTCCCTCCCCTCGATTCCGGAGCACCCGGTACACCGAGTGTAATCTCGTTACAGAATGGATCAGTGATTAAAATCCCTCGGCAGACTGGCGTCGTAGCGGCTGAACTTAGTTCTACGTGCCTCGACGATTATATTATTAGTATTGTGCGATAGGGGTGAAAGAGCGGCTGGCTGAGTAGCGGTGAACTCATGGACACCGCAAGTTCGCCGAGTTCCGGGGTAGCAAGTTCTGGTAAGTACATAAATCCCGAGGGCGAGCTAGGAACTAAGACGGTTGGTTCTCTTGCGGTGCAAGTTTAATAGGTTCCACGCCGCCGTCGCTGCACTGAGACCTAAAGACGATCGACTTAAACGCGGCTTCTTTTATTTCCGCCGCGGGAGAGCTCTCTTTTTCTTTCAATTATTCAAAAGTCGCTAACTTCCGCCGCTCTCCCCGACAATTGTTTGCTTGGCCGCGCGCCGGCTCGGGCCTCCTCTTCAGCTTCCTCCGCCAGCCTGGGATTCGCCGGCTCGTCCTTATCGAACTTTTCACTTGACCCTCCGTCCGTCCCTCGTGGCGATTTGACACATTTTTCGCGTAATGGACGACGTTATTCTGCCTTTCGCAGAACAATTCATCCGAGACTTTGATCTCTTTAACGGGAAACGGGAGGAGTATCGCAACGTGGCGTCTTCAACTAATAAATAATAAGTTAGACGAAAAAATTGCTCAAACGAATGCTGCATACAGTGCTGCAATCCATTTTTTGTTAGTTTGCTTTTCAATTGCAATATTTCTTCTCGAATTCGGCGAAAGCATAAGAATTAAATGTTTTTTTTTTTGTTGAAAAAGTTGATCTTTATAAATTTTCTTCTCCAAAACTGTCCGACTACTCGGAACCGTTTCAGAAAAATATTCCCGGTTTGACTTCCGGTTCAACTGAAATTAAAAATTCCCCAAGTTCGCGTAATGTATTATATCATCCTAGTCCTTGAACGAAAGACTGTTTAGCTTCACATTTTCATTATTATTAAAAAGAAGGTTACAGCAACATGAAAATATAAAATTAGACTTCACGCTCGCAGATTTTTTAGTATAGTTATAGAACATGGTCGATACGAAACGTAGTTGCCACGGTTTACGACAGATACGGTTACAAATGTTTTTCAAGAAGAGACGCGTTTCACAATTGTTTACGAAACATTTAATATACGCATTCTTTGTGAGAGCGGAGTGTAATGCATTAAACGGAAGTTTTCCTCTGCTACATGGGTCTCCTTTGAATGTCGGCGCGAAGCTTAACTAAAAAGGGGACTTCGGTACACAGAAAATTACAACATTTCGCAGAGTGCTTTAACGAGAAGATCATTATTTTTCGCCACTTTGTAGTAGCCGACTGCGAGGACATTCTTTAAACTTTAAATTGTGCTTTTCAGCTACAAATACAATAAAAGGTGTTCTGAAAATCGAACAACACGAATCAATAGGGACTAAATGGAAATTTCATTGTTCCTTCAATAATTTCAATAAGCTCCAACTTGTGCATTGAAAATCTTAAATTTTTTCAATCTGTCTTGACTGCGAATCCTTATGCAAAATAAAAATGTTCTACAACAATTGCGGACAGTAGGAATTAAAATTCGTTTCATCCCTCAACAGATCTTTTACATTGAAAACATCGTAACAATATTCTTAGACTTTTACATTTTATCCATTAAATTTCTTCATGGATGCATAAAAATCTGCAGTCTAGTCAGAAGATATCAATATTCACACAATTTCCATATTTCCAACAACAAGGCAGACGCACAAAGACCGACGCAACGACTCAATCAGCGCCCTTGCAACACATCTTATCAATGGTCCTGGCGGTTTCCTGCCTCCTGCTCTTCCACTTCCTCATCTGCTTCTTCTTCTCGTCGTCGAAGGGGCACTCGATCTTGGTGATCCTCGCGTCCCTCTTCTTCTCGGCCCTGCCGATCGGCAGCGAGGTCGGGCCGACGTCGATGACCTTCAGGATCTCGATGGGATTCAGCGCGAACTGGCTGCACTCGGGCGAGCCAACGGTGAGCACCAGGATCGTGATGAACTTGTAGAAGTACGTGGCCCTGAGCAAGTACACGGCGCCCTCCCCGTAGGTGAACAACGGCGGTCCGAAAGAGTTTACGTCGCAGACGTAGTACGCGCCGCAGAACTTGAAGATGCCGAGGCAGGAGCTCTCGCAGGTGAGGATGCCGAATTTGTACTTGAGGAACATCTGCTCGAGCGACTGCCAGAGGTATCTGTTCGACTTGGAGTAGAGCCGGCCGCAGATCGCTGGCAGCACGTTCGCCTCGAACATGGTCTCCCCTATGGTGAAATGGCTGGTCAGATACCTGTTCCAGCAGTTGACGTGGCTGTACTCGTTCTTGGTCGCCTTGAACTGCGCCTCCAGTTTGCTGTGCGTGTAGTACCGGTCGCCGCACATCACGATCACGTCCAGGGTCTTCGAGCTCCAGTACTCGGGCGCCATGATCCTGGTCATGCCGGCGCAGACCACGTAACACGCGTACGTCTGCATACCCCGGTTCTCCCTGTCGAACATGCCGTCGGTGATGTGCAGCTCGCCCCAAAGGGAGAACAGCTTGTTCGACTCCTCGACGACGTATTGGTGCCAGCGCATCTTCCCGGTGCCGGGCTCCTTGCTCTTCTTCTTCTGGGCGATCGGCGTGCACTTGGCCCAGCTGATCTTGTACAGCTTCAGCCAAGTGGGCTTCTCGATCGCGTCCTTCAGGTCTCCCTCCTCGTGCTCGATCGTGCACGGGTCCCTCACGTCCAGAGGATCGAACGGACAGTCGTCGATCGTCTTCCTCGCCACCAGCCGTTGGGCCGGCTTCGGGCCCATTCTCTGGAGCAGTTTCAGGTTGTGGATCTGGCAACAGAGGTGCGTCACGTGGTAGATCTGCACCGTGAAACACCCCTCCTCCCATTCGAACTCCTCTTTCGGCTCGGCCATAGGCGGGGCGTCCTCTCCCAGCAAGACCACGTCGGGCACGGCCGTCTCCTCTTTGTCCCTCTGCATCTCCGATTTCGGAATGATGTAGACGTACGCTCTCAGCATCAGTATCATCAGGTGCCTCCTCAGCGAATCCCTCGAGCAGAACTTCAGGATGCAAGCGTAGCTGGACGAAATTCACGGAGAAAAATGATTTCAAACGATTGCCACGCAATTCAAATGTTTTAAACGAAGAATCCTCGGGAATAACATTTTTTTGTTATTTTGAGAATCTCGGGAAATGTTAGGCGTACCCGTTGTCGTCCCAGAAACCGAACTTGTCGCAACGGTACGGGTTGTACATGTACCAGAAGAGGTTGTCCTTCCAGAAGGCCACGCAGAATCGCGAGGTGCGGAAGATGCAGTTGCGGTAGCGGATCTTCAGCTTGTCGAACCACTCCTCGATCTTCTTCACGCCACCGTGCACCGGGGATCGTTGATTGTCGGTGATCTTCTCCGCGCCGAGCTGCAGCTGAACGTTCATCAGGTCCTTCCGTTCCAGTTTCGTCTTCCGCCTCAAGTTCGGCTCCTCGTAGTCGAAGGTCACGCCGGTTATCACCGGCACGTCGTTCATCTCGCGAAGCAACTCCACCTCGATGCTGTACTTGTAATTGTACACGACGATGTCGTCCAGCCGCTGCTTCGGTTTCACGTTCAGCATGCCCATGTGCGTGTACAGCATCCACGCGTGCTCGTAGATGTAGTCGATATTCGCGCTCCACGCGTATTTGTATCTTTTAATGAGAATTCATCACTTCATAAAAGTGAATCACTTTTGCATACTTTCGAATTTTTGTTTCAGAGTTTTAACGGGCCAATGCCGCCGTATAAACGGCATGACACTTTTACTTAGCGAGTCAAAAATTAAAAAAGAATAAATAAAATATAAATATATACAGGGTGTTTCATCTAACTCGAGCATCTGTAATATCTCGCTTGTTTTTTATGATAGAAGAAAATGTCAGAGGAAAGATTAGTTAGTTCAGAACGGCGAGTATTACGGTCACGCGAAGGTCATAATATTACAGGTCGTTGGATTCATCTTGACCTCGGCTATCGTATAGCGATATTAAAACTATATCGCTCCGTTTAAGAAAACTTCGATGGCCTTGAAATCTCAAAAAATATAACATTGAACAAATTGTTTTTGCCTATCATAATATTCGCTTCTCTGAACCAACTAATGTTTTCCTCTGAGATTTTCTTCTATCGTTAAAAGCAAGTGAGATAGTTTAGATAATCGAGTTAGGAGGAACACACAGTATAAAATAAAATATAAATATTTTCCTTTCTATACTTGATATAAAAATAGTTGAGTCCACAGTTTCTCTTGTAGGAAGGAAACTTGAAATACTTCCTGACCATTAAGGGTTAAAATTCATTCTCCGGACATTTATAATGGTGGAACTCGCGACAAAGCAACGTTTAAAAGTAATTGAATTGTGTTCTCGAGATCGGTGCTGTATCATCCTAACAGAGACAGTGTACACTCGTTATTTCAACCCTTTGCAATCGAATGTCCCCTCCAAGGAACAGCTCCGAGTGCAAGGGGTTAACTTTTCTCTGAACAAAGCTTGTTGCTCGAAGTGAACACCATTGTGATCGCTCAGCGTGGCGTTCCACTAAATTGTTTTTCTAGAAGACTAGAAAAATTTCAAAATAATCCTCTCAAAATCAGCGCTGCAGCATCCTAACACAGACAGTGTACACTCGTTATTTCAACCCTTTGCAATCGAATGTCCCCTCCAAGGAAACAGCTCCGAGTGCAAGGGGTTAACTTTTCTCTGAACAAAGCTTGTTGCTCGAAGTGAGCACCATTGTGATCGTTCAGCGTGGCGTTCAAAATAAATTGTTTTTCCAGAACGCCGGAAAAATTTCGGAGCAATCTACAACGAAAACTGTTTACGGTGTTGAAAATGGAGAATACCTCAACTGCGTTTTAGCGAGAAGGGCGACGATGGCCTGGTAGAAACAAAACTTCCAGGTTTTTCGGCGTTGACGCATCAGCCCCAGTTCCGGCAAATGCATCCCCTGCAAGCCGTGAATGCAACCGTCGGCGTAGATCTTGGTGATCCTCCCCCTCGACGGTAACTCGAAAACGATGTAATCACCGTCGACTAATCCCGGGTGTTCGCCGGCAGCCTGATCGACCATCCACTCTTTGGCGATCGTCGGGCAAATAGGCGGTATCCTCGCGTGGCCTAATTCCTTGCGGTCAGAATAGTCGTTGGCGGGGTCGTCGAAGCCGTTTTCGTCGTCGTCCGATGCGCAGGGGAACAGATCCTTCCTCTCCTTCCGTTTCTGCCGATTACGTTCCCTCATCTCTTGCACCAGGTCTCGCGTGGTGCACGGCCATACTCCTGGCCATTTGCCGCTGTCAGTTTTCTTCACGTCGGACACTATGTCCATGGCTGAGTTGGACGCGTGCACCTGCAAGGTGAGGCGTTCAAATTAACCGACCAACCCTTAACCATTTACCGATGAATGTTATCCCTATGACGGTTATTATTCTCGAATAGTTTCGAACAATCTTCTATCAAATACATCTTCGAATTAATTCAGCTTTTATATCAAGTTTTTGCATATGACATGTCCGATTTTTGTAACGTTGTCAAACGCTACTTTTAACACTAAACCTACCAGCACCGGTCAAAATTACCGATTCCAGACTTTTGATTTTTACAATTACCGCACAAAATTCAAATCAATTCAACAAGTATCAGTTACTTTTAACACTAGAACGACCGAGTAATAAATGCGACTGACGTACATTGCTTTGCAACAGCGACAAGACTGTGCCCATTCAGGCTTCATACAACTTTTATTGTAATATGAGCTTGAATGAAGAGGTTCGTTAAAAAATTTCCGATGAAAACATTTTTACAATTTCAGTAATTGTAAAGGAAAAAATTCGGAACCAGTCATTTTGACTGCTCCGGTCGTTCTAGCGTTAAGGTTCGGTAGGTTTAGTGTCAAATAAATATATTCATCTAAATAAGCACATTGTAATCAATGAATTACAAGATTATTGATTGTATTACGGTAGGAGCGGAATTTTTTGGCCATTTTCGAAATTGTCGTCTCCGTTTCGCAGATTTTTTACCAGTATTAATAACTAGATTATATTTATGTTTGGAAATTTGTCGAATTGAGAGGTTTTCAAGATCTGTTTCCTACCAAGGTGAGTAGGATGTTGCTCGATCGAGAAATGTACGAACCGGCAAATTCGCGCGCATATTCTTCCAAATTCGGATCATTTTCGAGCGATCCATCTTATTCGGCAATTCCTGTTTATCCCGGAAAGCGCTAAGGGGCAAGCATTCGTGCGGCGTCTCTAAGTCCTCCTCCGAATGAACTCGAGGAAACTTCGGCATCGTTGCCGGTTTCCTCTGCTTAAATATGTCATCCCTCTCCAATTGTACTTGCTCGTCCAAGAACCTGAAGACAACAACAAACTTCATGGAAACCCTACGCTCTTCCACCAAGATTACCATTTTTCTCGCTGCAATGTGTTATTTACTGCTATCAAATAAATTTCCAGAACCGATTCCGATTAACCAGGAGCTCATTATTTCCTCTTTAACAATTTAGTATTTAACGCTGATAAAAGAAATTTCGCTGTACGTCATTGCTTAGAATTCGTGGAGCGGTAGCATTGTGCTCGGAGAATTACTAATTTTTCTATAACAATATTTTTGTTCGTACTCCGTAAGCGGATACATTGCATTTAGTAAAATGTTATAGATCTGTTGTGGAAATAACTGCTGGCAGCGAACGTGTTAAACAATAATTTAAAAACTGAAACTGGCTTATCGCGTCGGAATTTATTTCTCCCTCAGGATTAAAAAATAATACTGTCCGTATACGAAACGAGAGATCGTTTGTAAAACGAACAGGGTGCAATTTCGTACAGAAGACAAAGGAGAATGGTTTTTCTACGTCCTCTAAGATGGTAGCATTTTTTCGTTCAAGGTGATTTGAAGGTCACGGTGCATCAGGTCATCCAATTCTTCTCGATTTGTGCTACAATGTCGCATAACCGACAAACTAGCGTTGACCAGCGAAAAGATGACAACTTTTTATACGCGCAGAAATAACGGAGATGTTAAAAGAAAGATTTAATTGCCACTTTTCTCTTACGCGTTCATGAAAATCTCCCAGTTAGGCTTGTCATCGCATTTCCATCTTCTCTCCATGCATTTCTCCATCTTAAACCGTCGCTTCTTCTTCTTCTTCTTGGTTCTGGACGCCCCGTCTTCCGTTTTCGTCTCTCCTTCGGCCGTTCCCTCCGTGACGTCTGTGTCCGGTGCATCGGTGGTGGTGTCACCGGCGTCGGTCGTTGTGGCCTCCTCTTCCTCGTCGGCCATGTTTGCTCAGGCTGATGTATTTTACTCGATCACATTTATCGTGGATTTGTCGAACGATTCACATTTCCGATGAAATAACGGGCCGAAGCGGATCATTGCATCGCGCTAATGAAATTCTGTACTTTGCAATTTAATGGAAATTAGTCTAGTCGATAATATCGTTCGACTAGATCATCGCCGGCAACGGAATACTTTCGTCACATCGTAAATACCGCTGTGCCGGTGATTTCGAACGTAATTTCCAATTCGGGGCTGTAACCCGATAACGATAAGCTCCGCGCGATGACATTTGAATATTCCCGACACGATCTGAATTTTCCGCCGGAACACCAGAACGACCTTTTTTTCAGGTTCGACGGGCTGATTAACAAATCATTTCGTTCGGTACTTCGATCAGAAATAAATATAAACGTCCCTAGTCGCGCTGCCATTGTTCCCGCTCCGTTCACGTTGTTAAAAATACACGGTGGACCACGTATCACAGTCTAGAACAACTGGAAATAGGGGGAAACATTTTAACAGATCTGCCGTCATTCTAACCTCTAGACATTATAATGATTCGCTCCATTTTATTAATTTTACCCGTGCGTTAATAACCCAGGTACCCACTTTCAAATTTTTCTTGTAACTTCTTTAATATTTTTGTTGACAAAGAGAGTTTCATCTTTGTTAGCGAAAATAAAATCATTTTTCACTCACGCCAGGGGAATACAGTTACCCCCTCTCTGTCAGTACCATCACGTGACCGGGCCGTGGCGGAAGCGTGGGGGGAATAGCGTCGTGGAAGGGGAACCTGACTCAGGCCAATATTTCCCTGATCATATTGACGGAGGTTCGAGCTTGACCCGACTGCGACGGGTCACGAATGACATAGCGCACGAAGGGTTGAATACGTTTTGGTTGCACTGTGGTACTTTTCAACGAGCTCGAAATAATAGAAGAGTATTTTTAAACCGCTTAAACGTTCCCACTGTTCTACATTTGATCCACTCGGTCGTGAATGCATGAAATCACGGTCCGTCGCTGACCAGCGTGAAAAAAAATATTCGCACATTTTTGTGAACGGGGCGCATATAATGAAACGATCGCAGGACCAGAGTCTTTCACCTTGCCGGCCGAGGAAAGCGCTGCGATAAAACGTTCCGTGTCTTTTTTTCTTTTTCCTCCGATTCTTTTTTCGCGTACCGATGCGGTCACGTTCGCCATCGATCGAATTTCACGTACGGAACGCGTTTCAGAACGAGCGAGCGAGCGAGCGAGCGAGCGAGCCTGGCGTCGGAGCGGAACCGAGCACGGAAGCTGAACAAATGCGACTTCTCAAAGGGGCTGAAGAAAGATTTAAAGTGTTCCGTTCTGTGATTTTGTAATTATTTTCCCGCGAAGTAGACGAAACCATAGAACGGCAAGCAATCTCGGCGCGGGAAGCCACACGCCGACGCAAAATTTTCAAAGTGTTTATAAAATTACGCCGATACACGGAGAAAATAGCCGGAAACCTTAGTCTCGCGGTAATGTTCGGCTCATTACTGGATTTAGGGGCGTATTGTGCGCAAAACGAGAATTCGCAACTACATTTCGGCAACGAAATCGTGGAAACTCGAAATTACAAACAATTATAAACTACGACCGTCCGGGTCACAAACGCCGGCATCATTAATTTCTGCAGGTCCTTAATAACACTTTTCCAAACAACAATTGTCAATTTTAATTAAATCGTTACGCGCGCAACAATTTGCCGTCGAATTGTTCCCGAATTTATTGAAATAAATCAACGCAGTATGTTATGTAAAGATACACAATCGATCAGTCGCAAATTGATTAGTTTTGCAATTCTTCCGTCTTTTTCGTCATCTTACACAAAATTCATATTGTTGCTAGACACCGTGTTTCTCCGTCTTTGTTTCACCAACACACTGAAAAACACAGGAAAATATACCGCGAGAGAAACACCGTGTTTCATTAATTATATTAATACGTCATCCAGAAATTTGCGTGACCATTCTTTAGTTAAAAATATACATCCCGTGCAGATCGTTCTATAGTTTTAATCGAATAGTTGATAGTATTGCTAATATTTAATCAGTTCGGATTTATTATAAGTGGAACCGCGGATTTGAGGCATTTATGATGGGTATGAAAAATTTATGAAAAATGGCTACGTAAAATTTCAAGCAGCGGCCATATTATGCAACAGATTTAATATCGTAAGAGTATCGGCATAACAAGATAATTCAATAAAGAAAGCAATTTTTATTCGGCTCTTGGAATCAATGCATTTTTCAGTTTGCAAATAAAAAACGGCAAATATACTTTCAATTGTATTATCTTCTTCGCCTTTGTAATTCGTTCCGTCGCTCGTACCTTAGAAATTCGTCGACATACTGAATTAATACGTACGGTCGATGTAACCACGGTATTTAATTTACAACTTCGAACATGTTCGAACAGAAACGAAACATTTAGCTCGGCAACTGAAAGAAACGATTCGGATCGTCGTAACGGGTTTCCCGGAAGTTTAAGTGCAGCGGTGCTTCGGCGGGTGGATCGGTCGAGATAACGAAAATGGAGCGGGTACAGGTTTCCCTCGATTTTTCTACGGGAACGGGAGGAAGTGGTACGAGCTACGGCCAGCGACGTATCCCGTGGGAATCGGAGCACCGGTCGAAGTCAAAGTGAATTTGAAGCTGAAATCGGTCTGATCCCCGCAAGGTTCCACGGTGGAGTGAAGTTTCTCCCGAGCAAATCAAAGATCAAGACAACCCTCTCCTCCCTCCCCCTCTCTCTTTCTCTTTCCCGGTGAAATTTTAATGAGCCAGCCAAGCGTCTCCATCGAGAAAAGATATGTATCGATCGAGTCCTGCCGAACGGCTAAATCTCGAAAGCTCGTCAAAATGAATTATCAGGGGTACATTAAAAATTCGAAAGACCAGTTCAAACGTTACATCAGTGTAAAAGCTTAGATTCAACCCTCAAAATGTGGGTGGCACGTTCCTGTTGTTTTTATAAAGTGATGCAAAATATTAGGGGTTGAAGAGGAGACACGTATTCTTTTACAGTTTTCGATAAAGCAGCCTGTGCTTAAAATATTCTAAAAAGTATGATATTTTTACACCCCTGTAATACAATGGCGGCGTCCGTACCTTTCGAGGATCATATTCGTCATGGCATACTTTTTCATTTTCGTGAGGGATTTAATGCAACGGTAACAACAAAGAAAATTTTTGCGATGTTTATAGAGATGTATTGAAGGTCAACAAGTGTCAACGTTGGTTCAGAAGGTTTGCTGATGGTGATTATGATCTCTCTGACAGGACTCGAAGTGGACGACCAGTTGAATTTGATAATGACACCCTAAAATCTCTAATGGAAGCTGATCGTAAATTAAGTACATTGATATTCATCGATCAATTTGCAACTTCATTGCTATCCAGATTTCGTGGAAATCCATTTTTTAGCAGAATCGACGCAGGCGTAGAACTCGCAGGAGTCCGAGGGTTAAAGTTCTTCTACCACTTTAAGTTGTACCTGCCATAAATGCACGAAATCCGGATGAATCACAGTCTACCGATCGCAAATCACTGCAGATCCCGTCTGTTTACAGCGCGAACGATTCTTTCGTAATACTTTTGCACTGGCAAAATTAATGAGGTTTGATAATATTTTATTAAAACCCCGATGGAATCTCCAGTGGCACGAGCACACTTTTATTCCGTTCCGGTTCCTGTGTATTAATTTGTGAAAATTTATACCGGCGCGTATCGGGTGTCAGAGTATAATTATTAATGATTGGACTGGCTGCGTTTATGGAAGTGTACATTTTTGTAGGTTGATTTGCGGAAACAATTGTTATTCGATAGCACCACATAATGGAACGTCCCTCGACGTCCTTTTCTAACGACTACGCCATCGTTATGGCGCGTCTAAATTTTTATGAAATAAGATTTGAAAGTTTCCTTGAAAAGAGCTTATGGAAATTTTTCAAAAAATGCTAGAATATAATTATTATTGATAAATAAATGCTAGAATATAGAAAAGTCTGTAAAAATTGGAAATTGCATAAACATCCGCAGTCCAGTCGATATTCTTGAATAGGTTTTTCATCTTCGCACCGTTTGGAGTTACACTCCGGGATAAAAAGATGGCACACTTTAAAATTAACATCATTTTTATTTATTTAACATCACAACCAATTTCTTTCGCATATGAATATTCTTTTCCGCAAAGTGTAATCGATTCATCTTATGTTGCACAGTTAACCAAGGCTTTTTCTTCAATTTTCTTCGTGTTATGTATTTGCGGTTTTGTAAAACACGTCTCACATTCTTTCTATTAGTGTCTACACCAACACTGTGAGCTATTTGCCTTGCAGTTGCAGTCATGTTAGAATTTGATGCTGCTCTTAGTATTGCACGTCGTTCCCGGGCATTTATACTTCGCGGACGTCCAGAACTCTTCCTTTTACCACAATTTTCCAGATTTTTCAAGAAGTTCATTATTACTTTTCGACTTCTATTCTATTTTTTGAACAAATATACAACACGAAATAATATCACGGACTTTATTAACTATGTTCCGGGGATGATTTGGGAGTAGATTTACTACATGTGCTATCATTTTGTCCCGCTTGCGAACAACACTAGTTACATTTCTTGTGTTAGAATCCTGTCGAAGTATATGTTATGCACTATGTTTCGTAAATTGCATACACAGGCATGCTGTGAGTTATCAGTAAAAGAAACTATGTATCTTGATCAGCTTTTAACACAAAATATGGGAAAATATAAGGTGTGCTATCTTTTTGTCCCGGAGTGTACACCGGCCGATTTCCTGCGGTGAACGAACGCGGCTTGTGCGACCGCTGAAAATAATAGAGTGTCGTTGGTTCTCTTTTTTATTCAATGGCGGGGAAGCGCGGAAGTAAAAGACGCGAATGATTGCAAAATCGTTGCGCAGGAACCGGAGCACCGGTATCCATTAAATCGAACGGATAGCAGGACCATATCCGGCTCGGAAAGATTCCCGGCGAGGGAAGAGGAGAGAAGAAGCGGATTGCCACGCGGTACATAGGTACGTGCACGCATGTACACGGGATCGGGTAGGGTCGGTGGCGTGCAGGGAGGATGCAGAGTAAACAGTGCATTATATGCAATAACGCACAAAACGCCCCTACGGCTGTGCAGCCATCTCCTTCGAAAGTTCCCGGCACGGGAACGCGTACACGACCAATCCAATTAATTTTATTTTAATTACCGCATCGTCGAGCACACGCCGATTGTTATTGTTTCGACGGCGACGAATCGACTGACGGTTCGTTATTTCCCCGCCGACAATTTCTGTCTGTTCGCACCGCCGCGACAACTGTCATTCGAACGGGCATCGAAATTTTTTCAAAGTGCCCACGGTGTTACCATTCATGAACGGTGGCCCGACCGTGTCCGTGTTGTTGCTTTTTTTCTTTTTTTTTTTGGTTTTTTCTTTTGCTCCTACATCCGCAAGACCCGGGATTGGAAATTGTCGCGACCCGACGCGACGCGACGCGACGCCCAGGCTCTGCAAACAGTTTCGAGGGAACCGGGTTATGATTGCCAAGAAATTGACAGAGACAACCGATTCCGATTCCGTTCGGCTGAGTTTCAAAAATAATTGCGGTCTCGAAGCATCAACTTTTAACTTATTTCTGACTCGCAACGATGCATTTCACTGAGACAGTTCTATTTTGACATAGGACGATGGCTTGGGATCGGTTTTCGTCGTATTTCGGACGAGGGTGCCCATGCGGTTCGACTTTGTTGAGAATAGCGGCAAACTATGCATTGATGTACTACAGCGATTTTCCTATTTCGAAATAAAAAACGTCGTCTTACAGCGGTATAAAGCTGTACATATTGACAGGACACGGGACGGGTCACGAATGACCCCCAGGACTCGCAGGAGTCCGATTCTATGTGTGAAACTGTTAGGTTGTTGCATATAAAATGTCCGATTCGTAATCAACATATTCTGCCAAAGAACTGCAGATCTCTTGACTTTTTGGAAAAATTCCCTTTTTCGAGATCTCTCTACCATTCATTTATTTTTCTAATAAATTGAAATCTCTTTATTTTTCCATTCGTGTGAGCAGAATACGTGACACATTGGTTGAAATTGAAATAAACTTTGTTTAATGACGGATCTTTACTCTGAATAAAATTGTTTGAGAGATCGGAGCCAGACGCACAGTCAATTCTTTTTTTAATAATTTTAATACCGTGGAAATAGTATATCGTTATTCTTCAATCTTTTAAATTTCTCTCCCGTTTCAAATATCACCAACCCGTTTTTGTTATAAATGCGTAACTTTCCGCAGTTACGACCTATTCCAAATGCTCGTGACTGTGATTAACAAGAAGCCATTTGTTACTTACTTCGTTTGTTAGTTACTGTACTTCGTTATTAACCAAAAAAAAAATATGGAACACAGCCGAATTTATTTATTTCACGACTCGATATAATTAATGAAGTCGTAAAATTACTTTCACGGCGAATCATTCAACAAAATATTAATCAATTTATACGATATCACGAACCACTCCGTTTTCGATACTGTTACATTTTCGAAGATTGCTTTTCGAACTTTTAAAGGAAAAGCGAAAAGACTGTGCGAGGACTAGCAATATCCCAAAAATCGGAAAAATCAATTATCGATGTACGGAGAATGAATTACATTGAAAATGAATACGTATTTGTAAGTACTATATTCGTCAAAGCGACGACATAAATTAGATTGAGGTTAAACAATCGGTTGCCGGCCACAATGCTCGAGCCGTGACGGCGTTAACGTAAAATCGACGGCATGAATTAAACGCGATTTCTATCGACGATTTGTAAGGCAACGATTTTCGGGTAGCCACGGGTTATTTATGCCGGCGTTGAAGTAATGCAAATATTTGCAAGCAATCGGTAGTGTATGATCGCGTATGATTCGACAATATTGTAACTCGGCCGAATATTGGAAAAGCGGGGAAACAATGACCAACCGTGACACGATCTAACGTGTAATGACGGTCAATCATTACACCGGTCACGCAATATATTATACAGCAACAACCGTAAATGAACGCGGCCGCCCGCGCAACGTTATGTACATTTCACAGGGAATTAAACTTGCACAATGTTCTAATACGTGATTATATGTATTAGTACGGGGAAACTGTTCGATCTAACGAAATCGTAGGAACCGTCGCATCGTGCCGACAGCTATCGTCGAATATCATTTTCACATTCATTAATATATTGCCCGTATTTTCTGTTATTAATAATTGCCCGTCTACGCAAGTGTGCTCGATGACATGCAACGCTCGTCTTATTTTTCCTGGAAATTATTAAAATTCGCCTGTTCCCGAGCACCGATAATTTACACAACATGAGAACACCGCCGACGAAATCCATACTGTCCGGTCGCGAACATTTCTAAAATTTCAATCTTCGATAATTAAATTTACCAAAACGATTACACCGACGCCGCGAACCTCACGAAATGTAATTCGATTTCCAACGTACTTTTAATTATTGCCCCGCACTCTCTGCCAATTCTCTGTTCATATTCATAAAATCTACCTTCTGCCTTGATGCACGGTCTACAACCGCAAAAGTTGATTAACAATTTGCCGAAATTCACCTACTTCGCGAGACTACGCTAAACTTCAAATTACACAGTACTCAACAAGTGTCTAACAATTTCTGAGACGGCATTCAAAATTGCCATCGAAACCATTTTTAGTATTAAAACAGCTTCGGAGCGTTAATGGTAAGGAAACGCTATGAAAAGTATATTAACAACTTTTATAAAATAAAACGACTTTTTCGACGAACAGACTGCAGACTCGTGATTCGTTTTTAATTCGCATTCCACGATTACGGTTCATCCCTTTATCCGGTTACAAATTACGGAGGGTCGAAAAACGCCCCGCACTTTAAACGCTACATATACAGAGCATAATGTGCGGAGCGTTCGTCGTGAGAAAACAAAATTACCATAAGCCCATTTCGGTCGGAACGAAACTACCCGGCTATATCCCGGTTGTTCCCTATTTTCAGCGGCACGTCCGGTCCTCCGCTCGCGAGCACGTTGCGCGGGGTCGACGAATGTCAAGAGACCTAAAACTAAACAGCTTAACGGGTTTTAGTTCATTATTTATATTTCACTGGTTGGTCATCACACCCGATAATACGTTTAGTTAGTATAACAATTTTAGGAAATTTTGGAAGTCTACGGCCTGTGGCCGAGGATTTTTCAATAGACCCTTCAACAGTCACCCTCGTCAACGTAATCCAACAATTTCGTTTGGCCCCTATTTGACTGCAAATCCACACCAAATCGTGGCCAAACCTTGGCTTCGTCATAGAGGGCAGATCGGTCGCACTAAGACCTTACACTACAAGTACATATGGGGTAAAATCGGAGTAAACCTTGCCGCAGGAAGAAAAATAGAATTTTATTTAAGCTTCTGGATCATATAATTTTAAGTCTCATGTACTTTCAATAATTTAATTCCGTTTCCCCTTCTATGGCGAGGTTTACTCTTAGAACAAGGTTAGGTTCGCTCTTAGTGCGACCGACCTGCCCCCTACAACGAAGCCAAGGTTTGGCCCCGATTTGCTCTGGATTAGGCATGAAATTCTGCCAGCAAACTTTCCACCCTAATACCTAATGCGGAAACAGGTGGAATTTGTAGACTTTTGGTGGAAAATTCATATCAAATTCCGGTACGATACTTTCCAGCACAACGATGCCACATGTTGATGCGCTTGATTCCTTTTCGCTACAATCGACGGCAGAATCCGTTGTGAAGAGCATGAGCCTAGAATAAGGTACATTCGATCCTTTAGTTTAAGTAAAGAGACAGATAGTCGGTAATTAATGTGTCCGCGGACAATGGCGGTCTATTTCCAATCACGCGTGTACACCTCTTTTTTTCTTGACAAGGAATTTGAATTTTCTATTTTGTCGATTGGAGTACGCGCGCGGTGGCATTGTGCGTCGGCGAGTATTTCGCGCGGGTCGTCGAACGGGGGCCGTCGAGAGTCGCGTGGTTAAACGGGGAGGCCGGAAATATCCCCCAGGAGGGATTTGCGGGGCGAGAAGACCGCCGCGGTCTTATCCCGTGTATTTAAAAAAAGAAAAAAGAAGAAAAGAAAAGGTAAGACGAAACTGTCCTGCAACGGCCTCCGCGACGGACCTGTCCCCGAAGGCCGGTCCTTTTAATTACCCGACGTTAAATTCTTTATCTGGCTGAAACAATGTGGCGGGCCCGTGTTTTCAGACCAAACAAAGCCCATGTTGATACGCGGTAATAGAATAATCTGGCAGCTGATTCCGGGGATATAGCCCGCGGGGATAGAAACCCACACGATTTCTGCACCCGGTCTCTGCGCCTACAACCCAGAACGAAAATCAACCCTCCTCCCTCCCCTCCCTGCCTACCGCAAGCCTCTCCACCACGCTCTCCCCGCCTCACCATCTCCGTGCACCCTCGTAACCTCATACGAGAAACCAAACCCCCGTCCACGTGTTTACACACTACGTGGCTGTGCCTGGACAAATGGTTTCCGGTTCGACAGGGTAGCGTCGGCGGGGGCTCGAGGGGGGGATGCGATTTCCCAGTATTCCGCGTGACAATAAACTCCGGACGAATTACAACCGCGAGATTTTCTTGCGATCGGCTTCCTCTTCCCCGAGTCCTTCTCCAAATTTCGACGCACGGACGCCACCGGCGCTTGTTTATCGCCGAGTTGACCTCCGGTGGACCTTCAAAATTGTGTCGACCTTTCTTCCCGGCATCTGCACCGCAACGAGACGATACCGTTTCAACCCTTTGCGCCTCGTCGCTATTTTCAATCTGAAACTAAATTTTTCTTCGTTCCTAGAATATTTTATTCATACGGAACTGATCCGATTTCTACATATAATATTCAAATGTTTAGTGATCCATTAGATACAAATTTTGTGATGTAACATATATTTTGTAATATTTTTCTAATTTCTTTGAAATAATGCCCTCAACAATTTCTAGCGGTGCTTCGGAGTCACCAATCGAGTGCAAAGGGTTAACAAGCCTTCGAATACTGGGTCATCAAAATACCGTGCTCCGATTGGCCCGTGTCTTTTCGCGAGTCACTCCTTAACGAAGCCAAGGAGGACATTTTTGAAAAGGAAAAAGTTATTTCGGACGACCTCGGGAGTCACTCCTTTCGAGGAAATACAGTTTTGGGACGCGTATAAATGCAGAAAAAAAATTCACGAAGCTCTCGGAGGTACGAGAAAAATAAATTAACTGGAGGATATGCGGAAATCGTGAACAGTACCGATATCAAACAAAGGAGCAACGCGAAGAGTGATTTGAAAATCATGTAAGAGAAGCGAATCAATCTTCTCCCCGGGCGTTCGAGGAACTGCGAATAAAAGTATCGGCAGCGAAATACGCCGGGAAAACTTGTAGCCGGAAGGGGGAGGGGGTTGTTTGACAGTCGCGTTGCTTATATATGTATATATACATATACATGTACATAGAGTCCCTCGGAGAGCAATAAAACAGTTGAGTATATACACATACAGTGCCTGGAATGCCGCGTTTCAATTGTTCCGGCATTGTGAGGCCAAGAATCGAGACACGACTGCGCATATTCAGGTGTACACGCATTTTCTGCCGCGAACAACGGCTGCGATACACGTCGATCACGTAACAACCGCCTGCTTATATGTTACGTTCATGTAACCGCGGTATATTAAGGCCGTCGCGCACGATTCCGTCTTCTCGTCGGAGTTGCGACGAATCTTGCAACCGATTCCGACCCAATTACCGTGGGGGTGTCAATTACCGTGCTCATATCACTAGCAAGACTTGAATTAGCGCTGGGGTCACGGAGCACTAGAAGTGACTGTTTCACATTACTTTATTAGCAAAATACGCAGAATCAAAATCGGTTACCAGATTTGATCTTTTCCACTTTGCCAGATTCGTACATATCATTTTTTGACGGCAACGCGAACATTTAGTATCGTTATTCATCTAAGCGATTGTCTTTTATTCGGGAACGTTTAACGGTACTTAGTTCCAAAATAATGTAACATGAGTTTCACAAACAACGGTTTCACTAGCAAGATTATATTTATAATTAGAATTACCGGTGAAGCCAATGCGAGCAAGGGAAGCCGCAAAATGATAACAACACGCTGCATATCTATTTACAGTAACAACCAGATGATGGGATAAATGTTGATGTTTAAACCATGGTGTATGATCGCTGGAATAACAACGTTGAAAATAATATTTGCCCGTACGGACCGTTCGATTCTTGATTATTTCGTTGGTGTGTAACTAGACTCTTCTTCTTGAACAGACAAAATTCGTATCAATCTGTAAAAGGAATTCGGGAAAAAATCTTGCCAATACTCGCAATCCTAGAGTGAGACGGAACCTAATAAAATATAACAAAAGCGTCGACACCTGGCACAGATAATTTCCTCAGCAAGCCTCGCAATTTGCGGGGGGTAAGACCAAAAAATCTCAAATAAAATCATTGACCCCTACAGCTGCGGATCATTCACGCGTGCACGTTCGAAATCGTGGCCTCTAAATAAACGGTACTTCAAAGATCATCGTTTCCCTTTACGCGAGTTTCCTGTAACGATCGCTTCCCACCCCCCGCCTTTGTCTGTCTAGCCGACGAATCAGATAGAAAGAGAACGTCCTGGTCGGAAAGGGATGAGACGGCGGAGGGGTGGGGAGGGGGTTGAAGCCGCTCTAAAGGACCCGGTTGCGATCCGTATTTGCAAAAAGGGAATCTTTTTCCTCGGCGTTCACTTTGCGGGATTGTTACTCCGCTCCTCGCGCGTAACGAGATGACGTAGGAGGAAGTCGCGCGTGAAGAAGAGAGCGACGAACACGTTGTTTCTCGTTGCCCGACGACGATGACGACAACGTCGACGCCCGTCGTCGCAGCCGCCGCTGCCGCTGTTGTTTTATTCGTCCGTTGCTTTCGCCACCTAACGAGCATCCTACCCACCCTTCTTCTTTGTCGGGATCTTTTTCCTGGGACGCGAGACGGAGCATGAACGAGGAGAGAAACGAGCGAGGAGAGGAGAGGAGAGGAGTGTAAGGAGGAAGAGAGAGAGAGACGCGTCGAAGCGGAAGAGGACGCGGGCAAACAACACGGGCTTCGTATTGAGAGTCATAAACTCTCTTTCAGGCAGTTTTATGTAAACCATCGTTATCCCCGAGCATTTCCCTCCTGGTCCCCGGGTCTCTTCAAATTATCGCGGAGACGTGTTTGCGGGGGTTTTCATTTCTCAGCGCGCCGGGTTACCGGCGAGCAAAGCATATTGTAACGTCGAAACGGAGATAATTAATTTTTCAGTTTGACTCGGATCGCGAGATTCCCGTTTCTCTCGTTTCGCGCTTCACGCGACACGTAGTTTTCAGCAATTTTCGCTGCCTCTCTCGCGAGACGACAACCCCGGCACCGATGATGCACCGATCGCCGTCACTTCCGCGATCATTTTAACCCTCCAACTGCGCAGCCTGGATTCACCCTGACTCGGAATACGAAAATTTAATCACTCGATTTCTGGCGATTGAGTGAAACGAACCGTGCCTACAGGAAGTACCTTCAGATACATGTTCCAAAAGAATTGGTCAATAAGTACGTGTCAAATAGTACGCGAAAACTAACATTTACAACAAACAATTTTACAAGGATTCTGCGCACTTATGGGAAAACTGGGTAGGTAAAATGGGAGAGGGTAAACGCACCGAAAAAATTTTAGAGCTCCGTTGATTATGTTATTTTGGGTCTATTAAAATTATAAATAGAAGAATTATTATAATATATCTTAAAACTGTCGCAGAAAATGTTTATTTTAAATAAAGATCTGTAGTCTAATAATACCATTCGCGTAAAACTATACCTGCACAATGCTTCTCCGGGTTTTCACGGTAATAGAAATTCTGTATAATGAAAGGAAACCAGTGATATGGAGAATTAAAATTTTCGCAATTCTCTCGGGGACCAGCCCGAGTAAAATACTGGGAGCATCGGTAATCACGCTGATCCGCAGAAAAAAGTCTGCGTATTCGACGGATCTAATCCAATCGCGAACCGAAGGAGAGTTTAATTAAACTCTTTTCGCGAAACTACCCTGCGGAGAGGAGATCAGACCTCGCCTTTGTATCGGCTCCAATCGTCTTTGCGCGTTGTAGCGCTTTTCCCGCTCGATTCTGATCTCCCTTTATTGAACGAGACAGGCCGGATAATATTAATTAATAGGTTGATTAACTCAACGTAACGAGGGGGCGAGCGTGGTCTGTCGGCTCCCGATGTTTTCATGTAATCAAGTGAAACGATGAGCGAGATAGAGATAGACGGAGAGGGTGAGAGAAAGGGAGAGGGGCGGGGAGAGAGATGGGAAAAGGATGGGGAAAGGGAGAGCGAGAGAGCAGGTAACGCCGGGGGTGAGATTCAGTTTTAGGGTCGACTGAACTCACCTTTGTCGGAGCTGTTGTTGGAGTCTTCATCGTAACGGATTTCATTTCCATTAGTGCGCCAAAGAAGCTCAAACGAAGAAAACTTGGAACAGGAAATCCGTCCTCCGGTTCAAACCGTGAAATCCGTCGATTAAGAATTGTCTTTCCTCGTGTGCGTGTATCGGAGACTCGCCTTTTTAATTAGACCCTCGTCTCCTCGTTTCTCATTTAAATGTTCCATTTCGCGACGGTGCGCCTGTTAACCGGGCGAACCGCGATCGTAAATATTTAACAAATACATTCGACGGCGATGAAAACCTGAAGAATGTCCAATTTCCTTGGGAAGGGTGATTTCTGACGCCATTTGCTGTAACTTTTTCCTTTGCGAAATTGTTCTCCGCGGCTCCGTTAACGAGTTATTAACGAATAACACGGACCAATCAGAGCGCGGATACAGCAGAGGGATTCCGGCTCGGCCAATACCAACGCCACGATCACCGAGACCTCTGCTATAGCCGCGCGCTGATTGGTCCGTGTTTATCGTTAATAACTCCTTAATTAAGCCGCGGAGAATATTCTCGCAAAGGAAAAAGATACGTCGAATGAGCTGACGAATTATCTTTTTCAAAGAAGTACAACACTTTTGGGACACCCTGTATAGTTCACACTACATAGTCCGCGAACGGTGCAATCGAATGAGTTTAGGTTCGGTCACCCCTAGTTGACAAGTGAAAATAATTTTATCAGGCAACGAGGTACAGTTCGTGTAATTTACGAGACGTTGTTTCTTTTATTAATGCTCGTTTGCAAATATCGAGTTGCCCGAACAATCTGCCCGCAGATTTTGAGGTTAGGATGCATCTCTTTCTTGAAGCAAAGTATACAACGCGAGTATTGTCCTTCTTGGTTGAAAAGATTCTGCTGTCTTACAATCTACTTGCTTGCCTAATCGTTGATTGGTTATCTATAAGAAGTAAGAGGTAAAAGTCTTTTAGACTCGACAGTAAGACTTCTAGAGATTATTTTAGCATATTTTAGAATGCTTTAGTAAAAATATTCGGCATGTATTTTTTGTTATTAGCCAAGAGAATGGTTCATTCGCGATCTATCCTGTATCAGTCGTAATACGTTGATTGAGAAACAAAATGTTGACCTTGAAAACCAAGGTCGAGGATACTTTTTCACTTTCCTTGACGACGCACAGTGGGCAATTTAGGCAAAACCAAGGAACTTTCGATAGGAATGAAGTAGAGCGATGAAATTTTTTTTAAATTAAAGCTCAAACTTCGTAGAATATGGGAAAAATAGGGAGATTGTGGTAGGAACGTTTTTTAACCTTGAGAAAATTCATTAAACGTGCCGAAATTCAAGAAAATGCTGGTTTTTCCAATACCACGCGCAGAAAAATTTTTTTTTGTAGATTAATATGTTCAGAAACTATACAAAATTCTCACTGTTTTGAGGATCCTTCGGATAAAATTATTTTTATTTTCTAACAAGTTGGATATTTTATTATAAAAAGAGGTCATCTGATTTTTAAGAAAACATACCATTAAAAATAGTATTTCACCCAGGTCGGGACGCGGCCACCTTAAACCTTAATCAGGACGTCCCGTGGTTGGTCAGCCGGCGAATCCTCGGAAGGGATTAGCCCGCCAATGAGGACACGCGGCTATCGGAGCAGTCAGCGGCACCGATTGCGTGACAGGAGTCAAAGCATTCGAAAGCAATGAGTCCTTCATTCGGGATGAGAAGAGGCAGTTAATAGCTGGAGGACAATAGAGTTGGGGTTGGCTGTTTCAAGGATCCTGGGAGTAAGTACCGGGAAGGGGGAGGGGTCAGGGGCAGCAGGTTCGGTCGCAGGCGTGACTGTGTGAGACCCACGCTGAGATAATTGAGCCGTCAGCTGCATGAGCCTCGAGCGCCATGATAACGCCAGCCACCGCCACCCTCGCCAATGTGTTTTCTGCTCGGAGCGGAACACTTAGAGACCGCGACGAGCCCCGGTTCGAATTACCCCGAAACGATCCCGAGACCCCACCGCTACTTGAAAGGACATCCGCCTGCCTCCTTCTTCCTCGAATCGTTATGATAATTTCAACGATTTTTCCCTCTGTCGTTCTAAGTCGACCCCGTTCACACAGCTTCCTTCGATCCCCGAGTAAACGGTTTTAGAGATATTTGGATTTCAGCTGCCCGACCACAAACGATAGAGGAGACCGGGCCAGGTCGATATATTTTGCAATTTTTCATTTCTGCTGTCGAAAATTGTGCGCTCGAAAATTTCTCGAACCTTCCTCTTTGCACGCTGTAAGCATAACTTTGAGAGAAATGCAGTGTCTACTCCGATAATAATCGTCCAAAACACGGGTCTGGCCAAGAACAATTATCGGCCAGAAGGTAGTACTCTTTCTGGTACAATTATAGGCTGATATTTGGAACATTTATCGAGTAGAGACTGTACGTGAAAGACAAGTTTTAAACCGTTTATTTACAAGTCGATACATCTTTTTATTAATCACTTGCAGTATATTTTACGGTTACAGTGATTGAATCTTCTTTTTCGCTCAAAATTTCTTAGAGGAACAAGGAAGTTTATTCTTATCGTTATGTATGTTCTCCATATATTGTCAACAATAGGATTTTGACTCGATGTTATAGTACAAGAGACTAACCCTCAGGCTCCTGCGAGTGCTAGGCCTATGCCGGAGTCATTTCTGACCCACACCGAACTTTTTTTTACATCTTGTACAGGCATTAACTGTTCACCTCCGCCGCGCAAAGTCCAATTGTACAACTTCGGGATGTACGCAATGTCGGCACATCAACTTGTGAACACTCATATCTGCATACTAGTTTAGAGAAAAACAGAGAATTCTAGTGTTTTGAAGACGAATTGGTGTCACCTTCAAGAATACGTGATCAAAACTATAAATCTCCAAACATTTCGATTTTAATCTCTGCAGAGGTTACTACAATGTCAAACAAACATCGTGCACTTTATTCTATATCCTGTAACTTCTATATTCTATTATCTATAATTTGGTGAAATTTTCTCCAGAAAACGGGCTTCCCAACGCACTGTGCAGCGGAATTCGATCGAGGACGAAGAGAACATTCCGGATCGAATTCTCCTCGGCGATGAATCGTAAGTTTCGCAGGGCGGGCGCGAAGCAGGAAGCGAGCACCGTGAAAAAGAGGATAAAAAAAGATGTAAGCAGAGTTACGAGGAGCCCGGCGTTAACCTCGATGGTGAAAGAACTTAGAACCAACCTATTTCAACCCGTTATAATCCGTCTAACTCGATGTAGGATTTAGTAATACGACCCGACGCGTGAAATCCCGACGGGTTTCCTCGTGATGAGAATTCAGCCGGGAAACCCTCGTAGGTATGCAATGGGAATCTAAACGCGAACGGAATACCGGGAAGGTCGGGAAATCAGCATAGGTCCGTACCCTTGAACAGACTCGCCGGGATCTTTGTCAAGGTGGTCGCGTTACGATTTCGTCCTTCCACTGACTCGAGAAAGCCCGGCCCGAACAGGCCGCCGGGAAAAAACGTGCGCAAAAACTCGGACTCGAATTCGCAATCGCCGAGGAAAATTGACTTACAATTATTAGGTTGTCGTCTGCGAAATGTCCGATCTTATGGCGCGTTTGATTTAATTCGTACTCGTTTGAATGTCGAACAAGGGCGAATGTAATATTACAATATTATAATAATCGTGTCGCCATATGTCAAAATTATGTATTGATAAAACTGAGTAAGGTATGGGACCCAATTACTATATTAATTATTAGAAAGAGATACTAAATTTTTTCATTAGAATCAGTTAATGAGTATGTTATGTATTACTTAATATTCATTATGCTTTAAAAATGTGTGTAATTAATGCACAGCTATTGGTACCCCCACGGTAATTGGGTTCCGTTACCCTAAGCATTCTTCGAATAAATTACAGAATGGGGATGACTATCTTGTAAACGAGGATCGCGAATGATTAAAAAATTGAATTTCAACTGTAACGCAATCAAGAAACACGAAATTCGTTGATGGTATAACGCTGATTCTATAATGGTACTTTTGATCAATAAATTTATTTAGGGAAAAGTAGCGTTTGTTCAGCGTTACTGTTGAAAATCGGACATTTCATACACAACAACCTGACAATTAGCAACAGTTCGGTGAATTTAATGCAAAACTACTGTACATATTTACATACAGTTCAATTACATGCACAATGCATGCTGCAAAAATTCACTGTGTCCTGCACCGTGGTCGCAGAACAGTATGTTTCAGAAATACCACTTGTATCGTTTACTAACGCTATTCCTCGATCTCTTATACCTGCGTACAAAATGAAATCGAGTGAACGGAACATTGAGAGACAATGCTAATCCAGTGACGCAACTTCTTCGTTCGGAATTATTATCTATGAAACTTTCAGCAATTGCGACATTCCCCGGATTAGGACGGTACCAACCATGATACAGTTTGGATTATATTTTCTCGTTCGACGACACCATAGAGCCTCGATTATCCGTACCAATCAGGGGAACTACAATCGGACAACAGAACAGTTGCTCGGCCACAGATTAAATCTTTACTGATTTATACAACGAATCGTGTTGTGTACGGATCGCTTTAGATTGAATTCTTTTCATACGCAACGCGTGTTTAACGGAGAGTTCAGGTACCATCGGTGCGGATAATCGAGGCTCTACTGAATCGTTAATTGAACAATCAAACACGCCCCGAATAATGTACGCCATGTTTGGTGTCGTTCGAATCGGAAGAACGTGACAAACACGGCGCTAAAACTTTTATAAAAGAACTATGGCGTTATTACGGGGAAGGTCTGAAACATCGGGAACGTTTAAAACGAAGGGCTGCGCTCCCTTATAAGAATGTCCGACGACAAAACAACGTGAATCAAGCCTTTGTAAAAACCGGCGATCGCCGAGCAAACACCGTGCGTTATCAAGACCCGAAACGTGTCCTGTCGGTCGAATAAAAGAAAAGAAAAGAAGGGGGAGTGGGCGGGGTGGGTCGGCCCGGGCGAAGAAACAAAACGCCGCAACCCTTCGGCATAATCTGGCGCCCATTATCGCGCGAGATAACGAGGAAATAAAAATGACGAACAAGGCTTGTCGGAACGGGAATCTCGAAAGGAAAGAGTGAATTATCGTTATAGAGCGACGCATGAATTTCCATCATATTTCGCTCGGCCAAAAAGACGAGCGTCGTTCAAAGCGCACTATGCGTTATTGCAGACTTTACAGTGAATTCCGCGAACTAAGGGTGCGGGACAGAGAGACCGGTGGAGAGAAAGAGTGTACGAGAGAGAGAGAGAGCGAGAGAGGGAGAGAGATAGTGAGAGAAAGAAGGGAAGAAAGGGCGAGAGGAACGGATGGAGTTCGGTGGGAGAGAAACGGCGCGGGAGAGGGAGAGAGAGGGAGGTAGTAATGCGGACCGATTATCCGTCCCTAGACACAGATACCTCCCCCTCGTTTTGTCACCCCCCTTCCTACCATAGTGTTTCCCCCTTGAGGAACTTTCAGCGATCCCCCCTCTCCGAAACGTTCGGGTTCCGCGTTCAGAGGGGCGGAGGGTGGGGGGGGGGGGGGGGTGACAGGAAGAGTCGGGGAGCGCGAGCGAGAGGCTAGAAGAGGGAGACGGAGAGAGGGAAAGAGAGCGAGAGAGGGGAGTCGAGAGAGGACTCGTTTAGGTAAGCTGCACATTCCAGAGGGATGGAAAAGTAGAGGGGATCCGGTGAAGTCTCGACATCCGACGGGGATGATGGTTTCCGCGGGGGCCACACCCACCACCCCTAGAGACAGCCAATCACATTCGCGAGCCGAAGGGTTGCCAGCGATCCGAGAGCTGTCATCGTGCCAGCTCCGGCTTTGGCTGCGTTGCAACGATATAAATCTCGAATTTAAGGTCTTAAAACGTCGCGCTATTCCCTCCGACGCGGCGCGGCGCGGCGCGGCGCGGCACGACGAGCTCCTCCTTTTCCGACCCGCTCAAACGGCCTTCCCGGTTTTCCCCGTTTCCGGCGTTCCGCGGGAAAGACTCGACGAAAAGAACCGTGGGTGGAACACGTTCGTCGAGGCTTTCGCGAATCTTCGGGATCTGCTGGACCCGCGAAAGCACACACATGACTCTCGGCGACGCGACGCTGCGAATATGCTCCTCTTTCACGATCGTTTTGCCTCGTCTGTAAGTATTGCCTCTCTCACTCTCTCTCTCTTCCTCTCTGCGAATACTCTTTTACTGGGAATAATGATTTTCTTTGCTACCGCGGTGGAGCATCTCTCGATGGATCAGGTTGTCGGTAGTCTTCGGAATAAAAATTTATTTCTATGGACATTGGGAAATACAGGAACCACGTTCCTCTACTTTCTTCTTTCCTTTCTTTGGTGATTTTAATCCTCCGCGAACCAAGCGGGATTAAATTAACCCCAGCGGTTTCGAAACTGCTACTTTCGAAATAATTAGATGTTTGCATTCCTGAAAATAAATCGTTCGGCTTAGAAGATAATTCTTTGGTACATTCGAATCTATTGCAAAATCAAATGTTCAAATTATGCGTTCGTGGACGAATAATGGCCCAGGTGAAACGAACCCCGTGCGGGTTCAGGGTGCGAGTTTCATTCAGCTGGTTCGCGCAGGTTTGACGAAAACTGTATTTTTAAATTGTTTTAATCTCCGTCGAAATTCATATACTCGTTCTTGGGGGCGTAAGATTTGCTGTCTATAATCATTTTAATCCGATTTAGCCGGCAACTTTCCGACGAGTTTGTTAACACGTTAACTGCCACGTTTGTCGCATATGACTGACAGTGATTTTTGACTAGGTTTATAGTTTCAATTTTATTGTAAAATATCCAGATAAACCGAATTTTACTATTGTAAGATCTTTAGAATCCGCAAGTGTTAGGATAGCAACCCCTATAATACATTTTAAAATTCTAGTATCGGTTTTATTAATTAAACTACTCTGATTTTGTAAGAATCTCTGGGATTGATATTCGTCACTTAACGTGTTAAATAAATAGTTTTCCTGTTTTAGATTTCACCCAGTCATTCACGAAAGAAATTCAGAATTTAAACAGTATAAAATTCAAAATTTAATGTGTGACATAGAGGTAGAAATGTAGATGTAGAGCGATGTACTTATTAGATACATGTATCTGATAATATAAAGTGTATAAATCATATGGAAAACTACATACATTGTTATGCAATATGCAAATTATAATGTACACTGCACGTACACTGGAAGACGTTCCAACGGACTCGCTATAAAGTTATATTGCTACGAAACGTAGAGATTATTATTCAGGTGTCAAATCGATTCGATGTATCCACATGATCGCATGTTACAGAAAGAAACAACTTGAACAAATCTTCTTCATAACCGAAACAGAAACATACGACTGAAAGATTAAAAATCGTACAAAAGGGTGGGATCTCGATACCCGTGTTCATAGGTCGGATTTCGGTGCGTTTTCATTAATATTCGTTCTCGAACGGTGGCTATTATTTTCCAAAGAAAATACGACGAGCATGATACTCTGATTCGGTCTGCGTGTTGCGTCGTGTTAGAATACAGCAGCAAAGAAAGAGAATACAGAACAGTTTGCGATTTCACAAGAGCATATTTATACGAAAGCTTCTCGCATTCGTCAGCCGCGAGATTCGCGAATTTATAGGAAGGGAAGGTTCAGCTAGTAATCTAGAGAGGGGAGGGAGATCTTGCAGCGGAAGATAATCAGTCGTGTAATCATGACGACACCGACGAAACCACTGTTATTCGATTTTCACACGCGTAAGGATTCCCATTCGCCGGTTCAAACAAGGATTCCCGATGTTGGCCGCCGCCGCCGGTTGTGTATCACAGATGCATGCTCTCTCTCCGGTGCGGCCGACTGTTCGGTTAATCAAGTCAGAACCCCAAAATGGCTTCCTGCCTAGTAACACCCTCGGATCCTCTCTCTTTTCGCTGTCACCTCGCGATAACGCGGCTCTATCGGCGCAGAATCTCTCGCATCGTTGATCCTAGTCTCTTTGATTTCCGCGATTACATTCCCGGTTGACAGGTGCGCCGGGGACACGTGGCCGGGGCACCGCGTATCCGTCACCGAGAGCGAGCCGCCTTCATCGTTTCATCTGTCTTTATTACCTGCGCCGGTCGCGCCTTCGGGCTGCGTTCAAATCGACCCACTCTTTAGCCGGCGACGCGCGGCGCGGTCTTTTTTAGCTGCTCAACAATTTTATTCCCGGATCAAACATTTATCGAACCGAATTAATCTTTCCAACCCCGTGGCAGTTCGCCGGCGGCGATCGGAACTTCTTCGTTCCTCTACATTTTCTCGGAGAAAACTTTTAGCTGACGTAGCCTCGAGTATTCCCCATATTGACCATGTAAACGTTTCATTCCGATTTACAGAAAACGTACAGACGCGATAATCTTTGGACACTCTTGAGAAAAAAACATAACTTTTTTAATATTGGATCGTACGATCTGAATTTTTTTGGAATGTTAGAGCAATTAAGTATATTAAGTGAGAAAGAGATCTTGAGAAAATTGCAGAGAAAATACTAGAAGTTGGATTTTACAATTATTTCGTTGTATTTATAATTTGATTTGTGGGGATATATTGGGAATGTAAAAAAAAGTCAATTATCGGTGAACATTTTCATGTTGTTTAGCTTTATATTCTGCTCCGTGTTGCACCGTGACTGCTTGTTAACAAAGATTTGTATATTTAATTGCAACGAAGATTTACTGACTAATTTAACACACTCGAGGCTGGTGACGCAACTGTTGCGTCACTTAGTATTACCAGCCAGCAGTTCGGAATGAAACGCCCGCGTCATGATTCCAACATAATTAGCTCTTGGGTTGCAGTCGGAAATGTGATATTTATAAACTCAGCTAACTAATCGTAATTATTAACAGAAGAAGTTCCATTCAACTTCCTTTCCTTGCAAACGAGGCATACAAATTTGCATAAAAATTCGCAGTCTACTGATCATTGTAGGGGTATATATGATGGTTCTTCAGCAATATTCAAATTAACATATCTCGACAACATTTTTCGTCAAGAGTCTCTAATGTTATAGAGCGGTGGTTCTTAACCTGGGGTGCGAGGAACCGTTTCCAGGGGTGCGCAGGAAGTTTCTAAATTTTTTATGGAGAACTTATTATTCAATAAATAAATGATTTTGCAGTACACGTAATTTTCTACACAAAGAAATAGGAGATCAAGGAGTTGCGAGAACTTATTTTTAGATTCAAGGAGGTGTCGATCACTGAAAAGATTAAGAACCACTGTTACAGAAAATTACGAGAACGGCGAATCAGAATTGACCTTCGCAAGTCCTTGGCACGTCCACGAAAGAATCACCAACATCAGAATAGCCCCTCGAAACCATTCAAGTTCCATGCGAACGTTTCTCTGCGACTAACGGTAACCTGCTATCACGCTGCTTAGAGAGGGAATAATAACACAATAATAACAATGAATTTTCGATATAAGTCAACGAAACGGGTCTTGGCAGCGTCGTGTATCGTGCAGGAGACATACCCGAGCCGTGTTATGTTTACACTACTCGCCGTGCCCGTCGGCCCCTCGCGGAGTATACTCCGCGGTAGTGGGGATAATTCCGCGACGTTTATCATCCAGGCCTTGGCGACACATATAGAGAAATCACTGTATCACGTGAAATTGTTTTCACGCGAGGCGGCAATTGACGTTCGGAGTTCCAACAGGGACGACAGAAACGATTCCGAGCGGGACACCCGGTACAGCGCAGAAGTGCCCGATTCCTCTAAATTTTGAGCCGCGTTCGATATCGGCATGTTAACCACGGCTGGCAATAACGGCTACCCGGAAACCGCGGCTGCGAACCGCAAAACTGTAAACGTCCGGTCGAAATTCTGCGTTAATCAATAGGTGGAAATGGAACTAGCCGCGGGAATATTCTAAATCATAGTTATTATAGCCCGGGCGGGTGGGTGTGCCCTATTAAAACGGCAAAATAAATTCCGTTCTTCCCGGCGGAATCGAGAACGGTGTTTCTCTCCCCTCTCGAGCGGGGGAACGAGATATAAATCAGCGCGGCGCGCGGCGCCGAGTGTAAAATGAATTTATATGCAAAAATGATTCGGACGATTTATAGCGAACGGACAGATATCATCTGACAATCCGCCAACAATGCGCGGGCATTAGGGCAGGCCTCGTATATATGATAGGAGCCGGTGATTCCCGGGGATGGGCGATAATAAAAGGGGTTGGCGTACCGGCCGCAAGCGAGACCAGATAATTGCGCTGTCAGAGACAGCGGATCGGGCGCCCGTTGCGCATTGATATCGCCAACAATTCTCCAAACTATTATTTCCGCCTGTTGCCACGACGGCTGATATATTATGCGAGGCCGCGCGGTTACCGTCGTGATAAATCACATTCACAAGTTTTGATCGTTCGCGCGCGGCTCGCGGCCGCTCGATTAAAACGATCGCGCCGGAGAATTTCAATCGAGAAAATTTTCCGGACAAGTGGATTTGGAAGCCACTTTCACGGCGCGATTCTTGCCACAGGTTGCTGTTAGGCGTTTCCACGTAAATACCGTTAAAGACGCTTTCGCGGGAAATGATTGAAGCATTGAGAAAATTATTCTCAGCGAAATTTTGTCTGCTCGTTGAAACAAAATCTGAACTTCATCTGCCCCTCTCTCTTTCTCGCTTTCCAGGAACCAACAGCGCGTCGAGACGTCCTTTTCCCGACGTCATGAACGCTAAACCGATCGTAGAGTGACATCCGACAGATAAAAGAATGGAGATCCACGGGTGCAACGTGCGCGGAGTAATGCAGAAACGGAATAGCGGCGAAACCGTGTTCATTTGCCGTGGACGTGCGTTGCGAATTGCGCGCTCGCAAATCCGAGTGTCACCGTAAATAAAATTGTGCATTAGCGGAGGGAGGATTGCGAGAGAGCCAGGTGAGTGTGATTAGTTCTTGTAGATAAGTTTCGAGGGCTCTAATAGGCGTTCGTATCATGAGAGCACCATTAACTCTAGATTACAGCGCTGTGGTATTTACACAGCCCAGGGGCGTAACGTAATACGCGCCCGAGTCCCTTCTCTCCTCTCTCAACCCTTGTGCTTTTGACCAGGTTCTCTCTTGTTATCCTTGTCTCTCCTCGTCCCCTGCGTCCTCATCCCCTCGTCCTCTTCCTTGTACGCTCTCTCTGGTCGCCCCTTCTGTCCCTCGTGCCATCACCGCATCATCCCTATTTGCTCATCTATCCCCTCGAAATGTATCACTTCGCCTCATTTAATATCGTGGGACGTAGGCGCCGACGCCATTGTTCCCCGCTAACGGTGGATCACGGCTAAAATAATACCTGCTAATGGCTCCTGGTTTTAAACTGACAAACACCGCCACTGGTGTAATAATATAATGCGAGATGCCATGCCGGGTTCCTCAAAGGATGTAACACACATCGACGACGCTTAGGTGTATTCGCGTGCTCGCGTGTTACTGAGAGAAACAACTTTAAAAATGGAAAATCAACGAAATAAAGTCGACGAAGCACGATTTCAAAATGGGTCCTTGTTGGAAGGGTAAAATTAACCCCACGTGGTTCGGGGTGTGATATTTATTCACCTCGCTGGAGGAGGATTAATGGAACGCAAACAATACGTCGATATTTTTCAATTCTTCTACACTCATTCAAAATTAACCTAGGGTAAGGCACCCTATTGGGGGTACCAACTACTGTGCCTATATTATTTATACTTATTCGTAAAGCATACTGGATATTAAATTTTTTCCATTAAAATCAGTTAATGTATGTGTTATATAGATCCCCTTTTCAATATTCGTTAGGCTTTAAAAATAAGTGTAACTAATATAGGCATGTCCTACTCATTCTTGCTACGATTGCATAAGATTTGCTCTTATCAAAACGATTTGATCTTTGTAACTTGTTAAAATTATTAAGAGAAGAGGATAGTTAATAACAAGTCGGATTTTGTAGAATCTAGGAGCTAAATACCGGAATTAAATTAGAAGCGTTGCGTTTAATAAAGTGTGTTTAATGCTGTTTGGAACACTTTAACGTTATTAATGGTTCTTTCACTGGCACAAGGGCGGCATTCGCCGGCGAAGGGTTGAACGGTGTGGAACATTATGTAAATTCACATTTTTGCGGGCGAGTTCGAAGAAACGGAAATTAAATGAAATTTTGTTTCCTTCGCCAGCGGTTTCCGGAAATTAAAAATAGAGCGGGGCAGCGTTCTACGGAATTCTTCGTTTTTCGAAATTTTCTGGAGATTTCCGAGCACCGTAGTCGTGGAAACCGGTGTACCGATTGTGGACGTCTGAATAAAATAGAAAACGATGAATTATTTCAATCAATTTGTTATTGTTATTTTCGAAACAACGTGGGATGGATGTCTTTTTATTGCAAGGAATTCAAATAGACCAATCTGTTAGTTCTGAACCGTAAGAGGTTGCGACGAGATTGTTTCCTATTTTATTTCAATCAATTTAGAGAAATTATTCATACTGCAACTACATTTGCCCTCAAAATTGCTTCAAGCGTTTCTTCAGAAAGACATCCACATGAAGCAGACGATGGCGCTTTCAATGATACATGTGAAAACAACTTTCAGTAAAAAATGTTTGGAAAACTGTTAAAGTAAGAATTGATTGTGACGCAAACTCAGAAATTGTTTCATTTGATTAATAGTGAACTAGCCTAGCGAAAAATCATTTTCCTGGTTGGAACCACCCCTCTGTACAACGCATCTGTTTTTCTGTCGAAAACAGGTTAATTAGAAGTAATTCGCTAAATAAGAAAATAGGCCCCGGTCATAATCGACTTCCGGCAACCGTTCGAAATTATTTGAGCGCTCGTATCGCCAGGCAATTAATTTGAGAAGGAGCGGAGCGGAACGACGACCGGTGGAACGCACAATATACGTCCTTAGTATTTTAATCGTTTTTCTCTTTTTTCTTTTTCTCTTTTTTTTTTTTTTTTTTGTTGCGCACGGGCAACTTTTTCCGCGGAGCAGCTACGGCAGAGCTGGCTTGATTCTTGCGAAATTAAACTTTATGGCCTTTCATTTCGGCCTTTTAAGCGGACCACGGGTAAAATACTGGCCGCTCGGGAACACAGACATATTCGAACACAGGGGGTTTTCATCTGGGCGCTCGCTCGCGCGCGCGCGCGCGCTCACGGCCGCTCGCCTATTATGAAATCCCGACGCGATCTTCGAAACACGTCCCGAGGAACGTTTTATTATTTCCTTTTCTCGCGCGTATTATACCCGTTGTATAATTTTTCACCGGCGAAAAAACGTCGGGGATTTCAGATGAACGAGGGGGAGAAACGCGCGGCCTCGCGCGGGGCAGAGGGGGTTGAAAACGACATGGGGGTGCTCGGTGGTCGAAGAGAGCAGAGCAGAAAGAGAGAGATAGAGGTCGGAGAGCGGGGAGCAGAGAGAGAGAGAGGGTGCACTCGTTGGACGACGAAGGAGTGCGTTGCACGCGGCTATGCACCCGGCGCAGCAGTAATTTGTAGTTTTTACGAGAAATTCTATATTTGCTCGAGCTTTTCATTAACCCGCTCGCGCTAACCGAGCTGCGACACGGTAATAAGGGTTGCATGAGCAAAAGGGGTTCAGGCCGCGCCGACTGAACGCAGTTACGAGCGGTTCTGCCGGCGATGAGAGGCCCGCGCGACGACCAGAAAAAGGCCGGGCAAAGAGCGAACGAGTGGGAGAAACTTTCCGCTGTTAATTAATCATTACCGTGACAAATACCGGCGAGAGCAAACCTTACACCGGCCGGGACGCGGAACGGAAGGGGCCGCCGTGGAACCGGTACACACCGTGCATTTATTCAAGATCGTTCTACTTCCTCGTGCCGGACTCGAAACGGTCAGATTTTCGACGAAAAATCGTCCGCACGGTCTCGCCGATATACTCGCGAAAAGTGAGCAACAAATTTTTTCTTCATCGCGTGTTTCGTTTAGTGAACGATTGAATCGTGATTCTTCGCTGACAATTCTTTTCGAGATACACGAACCCGACAACCATCGGTCTTTCTGTTCAAAAACCCACATTAATCGTTAATCACTCGGAAAATATTCGAGAAATTGAAATAATTCTACATTCTATTCGGTTATTCGGAAGGACTAAAAAATTTGATTAGGATACGTTAATTTTGATTAGTTTTATACGCCCTTGAAGATGGAAGGAGACAGCATTTGATGCTTTTTTCCTCCAAAAGCTGTTGGAGCTTGGTTAGGATGTGCTACCCCATTCACCCTATAAACACCCTTAACCATACATCACACCCTCAGATTTTCATCTCTTTAGGTCAATACAAAATTCCCATAATGACAAAATCTTTAACTCTCTGGTCGACATAAAAAATCATATTTAGGAGTTTCTCGCCGAAAAACGCAAGTTGCGTGAAAGATGGAGGAAGATTATCGAACAAAATGGCACTTATAATAGTTCGATAAATGTATATCGAAATTTTGGTTATACAATTATGTAAAATGTGGAATTACAAGCCTGTCAGTGTTGTTAGGGACAGGCCTTTACAAGACTGCCATTAAAAACGGCAAAAATTCTGCGGTGAGGCAAATCGTTATACAATTATATATATTGAAATTTAAATGTACTGCGTTTGAGTTTCCCTTAAAAATCGGCACGAACTTTCCGGACAACCCAATAGATTACCGTAGGCAGAATATTCGTTTATAATTTGAAGAAAATCGATCGCACAGCCCCAAAGACTTTGCGTCGGCCAGGCGAGAAACTATCGTTTCTAGAAAAACACAGACAAGCAAAGAAACGACTATGAAAAATATAACGCCATTGCGATGGATTTTAAAACGTTCCAATTTATGCTTTTCAAGTTTTGCGATAGCCTCGTCTATTATAGACTACGGTTGGAAGAGGAGGACGTGTATCGCGAGGTAAAAGGAAATCTGATACGTTGGAGGAATGCGAGAAAACGGGGATACATAGCACGATAAGACTGAGGAACGTTGTACAGGTCTTGGGGAGCGTAATGGCGGCGGGATGGATGCGCAGATCGAAAAGGTGAGAAAAGATAGGAGTAGAGGAACCGTGAAGCTGAATTAAAAATAGTGATGATTAACGCTAAACCTACCGACACTTCTTGTACAGTCAAACCTGTTTTTGTGCGCTCCTTTTCTATGCGATTCGTTCTGTACGATTTTCTTTTATGCAGTATATAGATTTTATTGTAATGTTCTCATCACAAGAAGATGCGCGTTCTGGACTACGACGAGTAGTATTGAATTATGTGCCTTTCGAAAATTTCTCCATGCTTAAAATGAGAAATTAAATTTCCATTTAATTATTTATTTTGTTTGCAAGGCACTTTTGAAAGTGAGACTTCTTTCAAAATTAAAATAGCTCTTTCAAGCTATTTATGAATTTTCTGAATATTTTTTGTTTTGCGTATACCTATTCCTACCGTGAAAATGACCGGATCTTAAAAAATGTTGTTGTTGATATAATTAAACGTAGATAGTAGTCACTTTGTTGCTGAATGAATTAGTTTATGAACAACTTCCATAAAATGACGATACAAATTTATTTTCACATAATTCCAATTGTACAAAAAATACTGCGATGCGCTCTGCACGATGTACAAAATTGTACTGTATCGCACATCATTTATATCATTTACATCATTTGTATTATCGCTACATAGTCATTATTGCAGCCCATAGAACATGGAAAACACTTTTCTTAGAAACACATTGAACTGAATGCCAAAAAATGCGAAGAGATCGTCAAGAACGTCGTCAAGGTCTTCTACTGCCACTCCTAAATTCAGTAAAAATGGCGGATTCTAACATTTTCATTTACAATTATTCAGATTGAATCCGTGAGAAATTATTCAACACTTTCTTTCGGGAATGTATTGCGAAAAGTGAGTACGCACAGGCAAGTTCTTGCTATCTTCGTAAAGTTGTGTGAAACAGCGCTGCGCGAAGCTAGCGTTGGAATCCAATTGGTCCAACAATTCGGGGCAAGAAAAGGAGTGACCGGGACGAGCCATAATCGATGCAAATGGGAGTCGCGGAGGCACCGGGCTGAAAGTAAGAGCAGAGGAATCGGCAGCTGCGTCGTTCACGGATCGACGGCCGTCATTTCGCCAGTGTACAGAAGCGAAAGCAAAAGCGAAAGCGCGGAGAGAGAGAGAGAGAGGATATCCCGAGAACTTTTAAGCACCGTTGTCTGGATCCTCCGACACCTATTGGTATCTTGTCAGTTTCGCGCACGAGTGCCGCTCGTTTCTCGAGTTACAAATCTTCGGGCGGGCAGAGGCCGTGCCTAAAACAATATTGGCGGGGGCAGCGCGGCCGGACCCCTTGCACATTAGATATTTATTTAAGACCGTCCGACACGGCTGCTTTGCTCTTGTTCGCCGTGGAACTCGCGACCGTGTACGTGCAAATACGTGTACATGTATAATACATACACAGATATATAATATATACAATACATATGTACGCATACATGTGTAACGTGGACGAGCAGAGGAGCCGTGGTGGCCTCTCGCTGACGAAGGCACCAAGTAGCCGGGGACTAAGTACCTCCGAACCCGAAATGTTGACCTAGTTAATAGCTTCGTGTTTGATTTGACTGCTGTTGTCATGGTAAGCGGCCCCGAAACGCGAGCTTCGTGCTTTTCATTATTATCGGCTAAGGAAACTCAATATCCAGTCGAAATTGTCATCAATTAGGAGTACACGCCTCTCTCCGTTTTTCAACCGTGACTGAGCAATCGATGATCGCCCAGACTGTGGATTAGGGGCGGATCTTTCTCGGTCTTACATCGATTCTGAGACTTGGTGGGAAGAATGGTGCGATCGGACAACGGGAACTCGCATTTGCGTTTAAACGGTGTAGCCGAATAGCATGGTCAAAAGTGCCCGCCGAACCAAATTAATTTTTTGTCAGTTTCAACTCGGTACGCCTACCGCAAGGGTGGCTATACGGTGAGCACGGTTTCATGAATTATGCTCCATTTCTTCCGCTCGGCTGACCAAAAAATTACGAAAAAATTTACGAACATCCTATCTAATAGCACGCGTGTCAGTGAATTATTTCAGAATTTTTGGTCGTAAAATCGATTTTTACGAAAATCCGGAAGCATAAAATTTTGCGATATTGCATCGAAGTTTTCGTAGCGCGTGTTTGAAAGAATTGGAAATCTCTAACAATTCGAAGAAAATGCATTTCGCGTTGAAGTTTTGGAGATACCAGTTTCAAGAGAATTCAGTGATCGTATATACGTTGAGACCGTTGTTCTTAAGTTTGTTCAGAATTGTTTATAAACGTCGTTTAAAAAAATCAAAATCAACTTTCTTCGTAGGCCCGTTAACTGTCGTTTCTGGACCAACGTTCGTTTGGTTTAATTGCTAGAAATTGACGTACGACGAATTTTGGTGTTGCGGGTCAGAACGGACCCGGACACCGGTGTGGTTAAAATGTTCAAGCACGCCGGCAGGAAAAACGTGCGAGTCGAGTTCTGCTAGAATGCGTTTCTTTCGAAAAGGAGCACAGCTGAGGATGCGGCTTTCAAAGAGAAGTTTTGCGGGCGTTTCGGTAAACAGCACGAATCCCCGGCTCGATCGATCGGGTGGAGGATTAACAGGCCTCGGCTCGAATTGTGAAGTCGTTACATCGCCACTGAGACGTGTAAGTCGGCTTGCGAAAAGTCCTTTTTTTTTCTCTTCTCCTCTCTTCATTGATCGACGGAGCGAGTGATCGCTTCCTTCTGCATTAGGATCAGTGGCTTTCGTTGGCTTCCGAGTTTTGGATTCTAGCTTTCCCCGGCCCCCCCGGGGATATCCCGGCTCTGCGAAATTTTCACTATGAACAGGCGACCGCGATCGACTATTGAAACCCTCGAGAAAGATACGTTAAATTACAATACCTGCTTACCGTAAACAGAAATATATTTGTCGGGGATATTTCACGAACACCGAGTCCAATTAGAAAACTGCGGATTTTTATGCGGAATAAATACTGAAAAAAATATTCATTGCATAGGCATTTGTTCAATCAATCTCGAATCGAAAGGGGTTGAAATATTTCATGTGTCTAAACGAAAGTATTTCTAATTAATTATTTACGGAGCACTGAAAGCGACTGTTTTGCATTACTTCATGAGAATAACAAGAACGTGCTACCCACATTTTTGGCAATATTTTAAAAATAATGTATACCCGAAGAAATAAATTTGCTAAATAATTTCTCACGTATGCATCCTTAGAATCTGAATGATATTAAATTAAAAATATTAGAACCCGTCATTTTGACGGGTCCTGTAGATCTAGTGTTAAGGTTAATATCATTTATGTCTCTATCTAATATTATTACATGGATCGGTTAAACGATGACATTGTAATCGACGTAAATTGAACGATATCCTGTTTGGAATTAACCTTGGATCACGAGGGGCCGAAATGGGGTGGCCTTAGAATAACAAGGAAGGAGGCCGGTTGATAGAGTAGTTAAGGGAATTTCGAGGTCATCGGAACCTTCCACGGTACGCTTCAATAAAAATTATTACGGTTCTCCGCCCGCGAATATGAGAAATGTAATTGGAAAAAAATTGCGAATTCGACAATGAAATTAATTTGCCGTCTATTCTATTATTTATTAAATTAAAATAGTGACGTTCGCTGTTTCCTGAAAATAGGTGTATCACGTTCTCGTTATTATTGAATATTATTTTCATTACACCGTTGTTTATCGACGGAACAAAAATTAAAATACACCGTTCAGATTCCGTCTCATTGAACACCCCTCGCGCGTCTCAACACTTTGGGCGAGTCGCTCCCGTTGCGAACGCTATAATACAAAAAACGGTAATTTACATCGGATTCCCTGCCGAATCGAGAGGCATCCGGTTACGAAAACAACTTTCTTTGATGAAGTTCGTCGTTGCGTCGAGGTTACTTCATTATTGTTCGCATATTAAATTCCACCCGCTCGGAAGGAATACTGTGTCAGTTCTCTATAAGCCAAAACTTTATCAAACCAAGATCCTCATTTTACATTCTGCCGGATCGATTACAAATGTAACGTGAAAGGATCTTAGAACATTAACGTTTCCCTTGAAAGTGGATTCGAAATGACGAAGAGGTAATTAATAGACGTTCTCGGCTTATTGACCCTTTGCACTCGGATGTCCCCTCTGAGGGGACATTATGAGTCCAGAATCGATGGCTACGAGTTCAAAGTGTTAACATGTTATTCTACACATATACAGGGTGCAAATTTTGGTGCTAATTTTAACTCGACCATCTGAATTATTTCCGCTACTATTGAAAGTACTAAATAAATATATATTTACGTAATCTTAAAATCAAATTAATTTTAGATCTTTTATTCAATCGATTAAAATCAGTTGGAATCTCCATAATAAGAAATATATTTTAAGTAATTATAGGGAAGTAGTTCTCATTGAAGAGGTGACAAGACAAATATTAGTAATTAGTTCTTTGTTTTCTAATTTTTTCTAAATTCGGATTTCTCAAATGTGTTAAATTGAACACAGAGAAATTTCAATAATAAAATAATTTGAATTTGAATTTTAAGGCCAGATTAGTGAGTTTTCGTATGCAAAACTCTCTTTACGTTATGCTATCCCGAAATACCATCTGCGCAAACGATTAAGCAGCCTATAGAGCGGGTAACGCGGAGTATACAAACATTTCGACGTTCTTTCATGCAACATGAAAGGATGTCTCTTACGGTCCTTGCCACTGAAAGGAGCGGACCGGGGCATTTCATGGGTGCCCCCAACGTTTCGCTATTTTGGCTCCGAAAGGATGTAGCGTGATCTTGTGTACAAATTTTCGAATTAACGTGTACACAGCGGTGTACGAATTTTGTTGGACCCGGATTACAAAAAAAATGTGCCTGCACAAGAAACAGATACAAATTTTGTAAATACACTCGGTTGCAAAAACCGACATTCGTACATATATTAGACTTAAAATATTAAAGAAGAGATATAACTTGATCGATTGAAAATACAAAATCATCGAAATAAAAACGAAAAGTGAAGGAATTTATGCATTATACATTTCAACTAGCTTCACTGTATTTTTCAATAATCTCTGCGCATGTTGGAACAAAACATTTCGCTCTCGTATTGTTGAAAGTATTACGATATTTATGCGTGAATTTGCACGCAAATAACGCACGGGGAAAAACTTTTCGCCGAATACCGACAGTTACTATTTTGTTTTGTTACATTGTTCTCCGGTATGTTATCTTAAATCCTTAAATCATTCAAAACGTTTTAATAGATTAAATTTATGGACATTCTAGAAGCACGTTTCTCCGTTCTATTTTCGTTCGTTTCCTTTTTCCTTGGCCCCTCCGTCCCCCGTCGAATGGCGCGATTCCTATTCAGATATTCGAACCGCGGGGCTTTAATAAAAATATTTGCTAAGAAAACAGTTTGCCCGAGGTACTCGGGAAGCAAGACGAGTTATTCTTATATCCAGATTCGCGGCGTATTCTTCGCTCGCGATTTCCATAAATGCAGTAATTCGAAGTAAGACGGCCGCGGGCGTTTCCAACTTTTAATGGTTTGTATCTTTATACCCCCGTAAATGCGGTAGGTGTAAAATAAATTTGCCAACAAATGAACATCCACTGCCGATTAATTAATAACTCCACTTTATTCGTACAAAAGAATACGAAGGCAACGTGCATTAAAAAAAGGACAAAGTACGGTTAACGGCACACAATACATATTCAACCGCCAATATATGTATATACTTTATACTATATACAAATTTAAATGTAAACACTTTTCGGAAGTGTAAAAACGCAATCTTCATTTTGGCACACAGACATCCTTTTTAGGAGCTTCCTGAACCTGTGTCGGTGATTACGTTTCATAGTGTATCCAATGTTTTGCATTTGATAATTGTCTGTAGTGATATTGTACGCTTCAACGAAATACTGGAAAAAAAGAGGACGAGTGTTAGGAACTTGTTTTCTCGTGTGAAATGCGTATCAATTGGTTACTGTTAATACCTGAGCATCCTCGAAAACGCAAAAGATATTATCGAATTTTGTTGAAACGCGACGTATGCAACTGAACGTGTTATTAGCAGCATCTTGGCATTTGCATGCCATGTCTTTTGAACAGTACTGTGAACGTTGTAGGCGTGAATGAAAACCTTTTTCATGTTATAGTTGATACAAACGTTCTGCGCGTAGAACTTACTGATAAATTGGCATCGCTGTCGCTTGGACAACCTGAGGATGGGACACCTATAGATTTCTCCCCTCTATATTCTATTAATAGGGTTCTATCTTGTGGCAGTGCCTTTTTCAGGAAAGAAGTACCATCCGAGGGACGTTGCATTCCAGCTATTTCCAAAATTGTTGCAAATAAATCAACGCTACTGACCGGTGCAGAAATGTTTGATGGTGCAATTCCAGGACCCCGTATTAATAACGGAACTCTGATATCTGTTTCATATGGCTGACGCTTGTCCATAGGCATACTGAATTGACCTACAAAAAGTATTGCGTGAAATATAATATACTCGCATGTTATATTTTCATGTGTGTCGAACACAAACATAATTACCGATATGGTAACCATTGTCCGACGTAAATATTATGTAAGTGCTGTCTAAGAGACCCTCCGATTTCAGAGACTGATATACATTTGTTACAAGCTCATCAACAGCTAACAATGTTTCCCACCTACGACTATAGATTTCATCTAATTTAGGCAGCACCGCATCGGGTAGTGGAGACGGACCTCTTTTCACTAACCAATGCTTATCCTAATTTACAATAGCATTAACAGTAGTGTACAACGATAGAAAAGAATGGGAAAGAAAATATGATATACCATTTCTGTGAATGTATTAAAATTAGGTGTTCTCTTAGCCTTTATCCCTTTGAATTTGTCATAGTGTCTTACTGCTGGTGTGAAAGGTGCGTGAGGTGCGGGAGGTGCTAGAACTGCAAGGAATGGTTGACCATTTGCTTTGCGACTTTTAATAAAATCTGTTGCCAGATCACTCTAAAGAAAAAAATGCAAGTTGACGTATATGTTCTATGGAAACCACAAGATAAATAATTTTAAACATACAATCACATCAGTCAAATAGTCAGATGGTTTTTCAGCATACATTTCTTTACTTCCGTTTATGGACAAAGAATAATTATAATACTTTGAATTTCCAATAAGACCAGCCCACCAATCCCATCCTATTGGTACGTGAGTTGCTCCACCAACAGCTTTACTTCCATACTGTGATCATTTTTCAAATGAATAATGAATTTTAGAAATTAACGAATCTTTAAATTTTTACTTCATCGTACATGTTTACCTTATTTAAATATTTTCCAGCATAAAAAGTTGTATATGACATTTCTTGCTTTAAATAGGCAGCAAATGTATGCGGTTCTTGAAACTCTTGCCATTTGATACTACTACAACCACCATCAATAGTATTATTTACTACTAAATGATTATGCTGATATTTTCCAGTTAGGATAGAAGCCCTATTCGGGCAACAAATCGGAGAAGCAACAAACTATAAACAAAGGTTACTATCAATTATCATTATTGTCTACATTCAATAACAACTTCGTTTGATTTATAGTAACGTAAAATATTATCTTATATTTTCTAATAACTTACACAATTTGAAAATGATGCGCCACTGTTTCCGATTAAATCAACTGTATTTTTCAGTGGCACCTAAGAGTGAATATAATCATTGTTACATTCTGAACGTTGTTATCTTTTTACATTCATATTTACCATTCCATCGAGAGTTATATCCAAATCATCTGCGATAATTAATACAATATTCTCTGCACTACATGAAGGTGTCAAATAATTAACAAAAATACAAAGTAATAGAATAATCATTCTATTATATTTCAACAGCATCGTACGCATTCAAAGGATAACTTTCCCGTGCAAAATTAATATAATGCAACGGTCAGAGTCAGGGTTACCAGAGGACGTGTATTCCCCGCTAAATTCTTCCCTGCCCGAACAACTAAATTTGGCCCGATTCTCCTCTAACGACTAGTCTGCACGAGGGGAATACGTATCAGCGATTGGCTAACAGGCACTAGCAGTGGGAATTATGTGACGTCAAGTATTCATATTTTGTGGTAGAGGGGGAAACATTTAGCGGGGAGTACGTCGTCTGGTAACCCTAGTGAGGGGATTCCCCGATTTAGCTGCACGAAGTATGAAAGTTTAAACTTCAAAAACTGAACCCACAGAAATCATGTAGGCGTAATACGACTGCGTACCGATGCAGCAAAGAAACGAAAGTGCTCTGACCCGTAATTTCGGCGGCTGCAGAGAGGAATTCTGAAAATTGCTCACACCCGGGATTTCGGTGCACTGGTACAGTGCTGGATCCCAGCGGACCAGAGCCCAACTGATTTCTTCCTAGCTTGGAACAGAACCTGGGCAACTGTTAGCATGGAACAGAACCTGGGCACCGACGATAGTAAACAATGAAAATTTTCTGTCTGATTGAGAAAAAGAATTTTAAATGCTAGTTATGCGTGACTCTACAATTGGTTTGGCTGTTTTAGCATAGAGTGTTCTTGTCTAGGAATTGGAGTACCCCATGGATTTAGTTTTCACTTTTTCCTCCGCGGCGACAACCAATTGAGAACGGCTTACGTTGCACATGAGTCATAGTGTGTCTGGACCAATCAGAATTCGCCAGCTGGGATTCCGGGCTTTTCACAGAGACCAACGTGTATAAAACCAAGCGTGTGATAAACTGATGTAGTGGCATTAGGAATTTGTTTGAAATTGTGAGTGCCTGAATTAAAAGGTCCGGTGCATTTACGTTACGAACACACGGGAATATTTTCTGTGTGGTGTGTATATCATTTCATTAGCGTGACACCATGTAAGTTGCATTTCTCCATTGTTCCTATTAACCTATTAAGCACAGTAGACGTAAGCATTCTTTTAATAATTGTAGTCAATTTTTCAATCTACTTGTAACAAGTATCCTACGTTCGAGTCTTGTCTTCGTTTGTACAAAATCCGTGTATAAATACACGTATCTTTTGAATTTTCTGCTTACACATTTTAAAAAGGAGTTTATTTTAAGGTGACATTGACTTCACCGTTTTATATTTTCGAGTGAATTTTTAATATTGAATTACGTTATTGTTCTAACGTTATCATTACTATCAATTATAACGGTGTTATAGACTTTTTCAATGTTATGTAATAATATACGACAAAAGATTACCCTTTTTGTTTAGACGAAAAATACAAAATGAACAACTCGCTGTTGTTAGCACTATCCATTCTTGTTGGCGTGATCTGTGCTGTAACAGCTTTAAAAAATGATGAATGTGAAGGTACATAAATAAACGTTCTTTCATATTTATTTCTATTTATTTTCCTACAAAGTAACTTTCATTTTATTATCATTGCAGTATGTATATCTACTGTGGAAAAATTTGTTAACACTTTATCCGACGATGTGAAAAAGGATACTAACAAGATAGAAGCAGCATTTAAAGCATTTTGTAAAGGCACAAAATCTAAAGAAAACAGATTTGTAAGTCCTTATATCGATCGTTGAATCGATAATTTATAATAATTATTGCAATAAGTACACGTTTGTAATAACCAAAATATTTTCTTGTTTTCCTAGTGCTATTATTTAGGAGGTTTAGAAGAATCAGCAACTGGTATTTTAGGTGAATTAAGTAAGCCTGTATCTTGGTCGATGCCTGCAAGTAAAATATGTGAGAAGCTAAAAAAGAAAGATGCCCAAATATGTGACCTGAGATTTGGTATGTATACTGTAATTGTTTTTACATTTATAGCTTACTATCATTTAATTCTTGTATTCGATAATAACATCGTTAAATTTCAGAGAAGCAAATCGACATTGACACAGTTGACCTCAACAAACTAAAGGTGCGTGATTTGAGAAAAATTTTGAGTGACTGGGATGAAACGTGCGATGGTTGTATAGAAAAGACAGATTTTATTAAGCGAATCGAAGAATTGAAGCCCAAATATTCTTACAGTTCAAAAACGGAACTCTGAAAAGTGTTCAGTGATCTAGATAAATTATTATGTTAGTATGGCTAAGATTTTGGGTATTCTTTATTTTACAAAATGATTAATTGTACTAAAACACACACGTGATTAAATGTATGTGAGTAATTATCATTTTGTAAAAACTTCGTTTAATGATGTTTTGTAAGGTGAATTAAGGTTTCTGAGGCCAGACAGACGCATTTATGTTTCAGTAAGAGTAAACAATGATTCTTCTTTAATTTATATAAAGCAAGTAACAACTTAGATTCTAAGAGATTAGGATACCGAGCAATGGAAAAATTTGTGAGAACAATTCATTTCTTATTTAGTGTAGCCATGCTAATAAGTGTTGAATATCATAAAAGGTGCTCCGTTTTTATCGTACTTAATGTTAGACAAGTATAAATGACTCAAACTTTTCATACTATAAATTATTTTTATGGTTTTACCTTTCATTGCTCTTCCTCAAATATTCTGATACAGTGCGTTTATACATGTATGAATCCTATTTATACCAAAATGCAGTGTACTATATCAATAGATGTGTATATGTGATGAACTATTAATAATCCATTGTTATATATATTTGTATATCTTTACTTTTCTTTTCAATTCTGCTTAAAATTCAGAGAGTTCTGTTAATTTTAAATGCATACCATCAACAATTCAATGTTATAATACATTACCTTTTTATATGTGTAAGAAGTCTTAGTTCATCAATGAGTACATTATATGTAGATCATAAAAATAAGAGTCTACGGAATGCTCAGTATTATACATTTATTAACAATCTCGTGTTTGCAATAGCCAGTTTTCACTTCGTTAAACAAAGTTACGCGCAATAAGTGCATCAAATATTCTAAGAATAACATGGAAATATTTTATTGCTGAATGTATCTCTTGTACAGTATTACAATATTATTTGGTGAAAATACATTTGTGGAGTACAGAACGGAAAAGTATTATAAAAATTGAAGATCTGATAATTTTGACATTGAATAAAAAACTGTCACATAAATTTGTTATAATGGTTTATTAATTGCAATTTGGAAGGTTGCTCCAACGGCCGTCTGCTTCGCACGTAATTAATCCCTGTTTTCTACCATTGGGACACACGTAGGTCAATTGATCTTGATATAAGTATGAACGACCGCGAACAGTAACACCAGGTGGAAGTTTTGGTTTATTACATGATAGTTCTACGAATATCGATTAATCAGAATAAAGTCGATAAAATATGCTGTCTACGTTGTGATACTCACTTGAACATTTACTGTATACTTTGGACCAGTTCCCATTCGCAAGACATCTTGCATTCGGTTGGCCAAACATTAAGTATCCAGGTAGACACTGATAAGTAATCATATTACCAAATGTAAAAGTGACCGTTTCAATACTGTCCTCTTTTAACACCGCATTCGCTAGTTTTGGTGGTTTTCCACATAGTACAGCTAAAACACATAATCTTTTCTTGGCAATGCACTATAATTAAGTTCACCATATAAATTCTATTCTTACGTTTGCAAGAAGGAATTGTTGACCATGTACTGTTTGAAAAACAAACAGTTTCTCCATTGCCTTCAAGTACATAACCATGACGACATTTGAAAGCAATGGTACTGTTGACAGTCCTTGAATAATTATTATTGTTCCCAACAATGTATCCGTATTCTGGAGCCTATTGCAAATTTTAATTGAAATCTCTCTACTGTTTATATTATTCATCAAAGTAATCATATGCAATACTTACTGCGACTAAAGGGCAAATCGTTTCTCGGCAAATATCAACTAATCCGTCGTCAAATAAACTTTCAACGATGTTACTATTTAGTTTCAAATAATCGATTTGCCACGTGCCGTCTTCACTACAAAACCATGTTAAATTGGAAACATGTATATCGACATTTCCATCGGTTATACTCATTTCATTGTTATTTCTACAAGTCAGAATTATTTGGCCCTTGTAAGTGTGTCCTTTCACAAAGTACTCGAAGTTTTTATAGGAACCATTGAAATATTTTGCATCATTCAGTCCCCTAATATTGTTCCTCCAGATATGATCATTGTCATCTATTTCTCTGTGAAGATATTTAAAAAGCGGACTATCTAAGATGGGACATTCGTTAGGCTTACAAGACGGTGACGTTAGCGACCATTCTTCATTGCTCATGCACGTCCCAACGCTGTCCCCAATTAATTTGTATCCTGTACCGCATTTTATTAAAATCTGTGAGCCAGGAACGAACTGATTTTCCAAATCATCATTCTTTTTTAACGTTGTCTCCTTCTTCGTAGTATCCGGTCCAGCGTCTTCGACAAGCTCGATGGTACCATTCTCCGTTTTTAAAAATATTTTACCATTATCTATAGTACTAGGCCAAGGGCATTTAAGTGGCACACAGTCAGGAACGAACCCACTCCAAGTACCGTTTTCGGTACATCGAAGTTTAAACTCGGTCAATAAATCATGGTTTCCCCGAAATTTGTACCCGGTATGACAAGTGAACCCAACGATATCATCGAAATAATAATTCCTTTCAACGGTTTTATTGATCGTCTCTGGGGCCAAGCTTGTGGTAGACGTCTCGTGCAGATTGTTGGAGTTAGTAAAAATTATATAATCGCGATCGATTCTGTGAAGAACAATTGTTTGCCTATACGTAGACCAGAGATTAATTTCAATTTTTACTGTTCATTCTAACTTACTCTTTCGGCGGTGAGCATCCATAAATTTCACAGTTTGGTCTCTCGTGATCCCATAATCCCGACTCTAAGCACGTCAGAAACTTCTCCCCAACCAAACGGAACCCTGTGTCGCACTTAAACTCCAACTGTTGACCTACCTGGAATCAAATTTCATTAAAAGTCGACAGTTTAGTTGATCAACGCATTTCTGCACACCTGGAGGATCGATAGATCGTCTCTTTCGTACTCCTCTCTCACGTACTCGATGTCGCCATGTTCTGGAGCCAGTAGATTCTTACACGTTCTCCCTGTTAGCAAAATTAATGCAATCGAATGTAGATAGAAAATCATTCTTTCTCCATCAAAGTCAACAAAATTCCTTATCATACGAAAAGGTTTACATACGTCGAGTTGAGTGTACTGAAAGTTTAAAATCCTCACCTATGCAAACAGGAAGCACACCGCTCCATGTTCCATCAGCGCTACATAATCTGTGGGGGTTTCCTAGAAGCTGATATCCGCTCAAACAGGAATAACGTATCTCGTCCCCGAAGAAATACGATTTGCCCTGTATACGACCTCGAGGGAAATACCCCGGAAAGCCACACTTTTTTTCTGAAATGAAATTTATTGGGGAATAATTATTTCTCTGCAGTACTAGAAAATCTAAACGATTAAAGTAAGCTAATTGTTCTCCTGTATTGATGTTCAATCTTACTGGCGCAAACAGGGGTATAGTAGCCCTCCCAATGGCCCTGCTTCAGACACCTAACTTTCAGCGATCGATGTTCCTTTCCTCGAAATCGCACCACGTAACCAGGATCGCATTGATAAATAATTTCGGACGAGTCTTCACTGATGTTCATGGCCCCTTTGAACGGCACAACTGGTAAAGGGCATCCGTGACAGAAAGGGCTGCTCAGTATCTGAAAATATGAACTTCCACTTCACTCGGAATTCGTTTCATCCCAATCGCACTCGTTCAGTTGAACAATAGCATGTCATAATTACCGCAACGTCGCCGTGTGCGTGCAATTGCACCTGCGGCCACGCAATTATGTTGCCGTAATACTTTTCACAGGAGCTGAACAAACGTTTTATGTCCGCCGATGATAAAATTCTATCCCAAACGTCTAGCAGAGTTATTTTTCCCAGAAAGGATTCCGATTCGGAGAATCCACCACCGACCCGATCTTGCTCTTGTCCGATCACGAGAGTACCATTGCCTTATTATTTAAAAAAAGAATCAAGTAGTTCAGTTAATCAGGAAAAACTTCACTTCGAGAAACCAGAAATTTTTAACTTTTCTCGTGCAATCCTGTTGATTTGGGCGAGAAAATTCCGAAAATCTGAATTTCAAGCCTAGGAGATCACTGGTTTAAAAGTTACGCGTGTTTAAAGATGTGAGATTTTCACCGTTTTTGACAGATAAGGGCGCCGCCATGTTGGTATGTGCTCAGATGTCGCCCAATGAGTGAAACCGCGACAACGTACCAACATGGCGGCGCCCTTACCTGTCAGAAACGGTGAAAATCGCACATCTTTAAACACGCATAACTTTTGAACCAGTGAATTCCTAAGATTAAAACTTGGATTTTCGGCATTCCCTCGCCAAAATCTACAGGACTGCATTAAAAAAGTTAAAAATTTCTGGTTTCCTGAGGTGAAGTTTAACCCGAATTTATATAACAAATCTAGCGAAATCGAAAAAACTGTGATATTGGTCTCTATTTCCTTGTTGCCATCGAATATGTTACTACCTTGAATAACAGTCTTTTGCGCGAAACGAGATCCATTGTCCCGTAAAAGTCCATCGATAAATACATTCCAGGTGCCATTCTCGCTCTCCCAGGTAATGCAAACGAAATGCCAGTGACCATCGTTTACCTTAATGTCAGTCACTACTTTTTGCCCGTTGATATACATAACGAGTCTACAACATAACAATATTATTTTCCTGCTACAGTACGCAGAGTAAGGTACCTAACTCGACCACCTCGAATCACTTCTAAATTATGCGTTGTTACCCGTTATAGTCGGTTAATGTAAACGTGTTGTCGTAATACCGGGTCGCGTACGACAGCACAGTTCCATAATTGAACGTGTCCTTCGATTGCAGCCATAAGCATGTCGTCAACTAAAAATCGACGTACAATTTATTCGATCGAGATTAAATGAAGAATAAATCGATCGAGAATAAAGCTATCGAGGTTGTTCAATTGATTCGTTACCTCGGCAATGTTAACCGCGGGTCCGTTCATTCTGACATAGTCGGTCGTTCCCGATTTAGCGAAATGCAGGACATAATCGGATGACAATTCTATAAACGTAGAGGAAACATCTTTTAAAAGACGGCGCTCGGGAGTGTCTCTAACTTTTTCTATTACAGAAAAGTCTATTTAACTCGGCGAAATGAAACAAAAGAATATCCATCAAGACTATACTTTCCAGTCTCGCAATTGCGTCCTGCGAACGGAACGGAACACGTGCACGTGTAATTGGAAATTCCGTTCAAACATTCTCCATTATTCCGACACGGAAGGCTGCCGCAGTGATCCACTCTTATTGCGCAATTTTCTCCGGTGTAGCCGTCGTTACATTCGCATCTAACAATGGAAGCGTTGTTAACACTGCGCGTTAAGCACCCGGTCTTCGCGATAAGGTAGAATGACCACGTTACCGACAAAAATAGGCGAAAAATGGTTTTACGTGCCTCAACTTTTCGTCCTTACGCGAGAATATTTTCTCGCTGATAAAGGGCTCATTCGAAAGAGGAAGGTTCAATCTAGTGCGCGCTGGTCAGGTGCTGCCGAGATTATGCAGATATTTGGTAACATAAGCGTTAGAAGTAGGCCAAAGATTGAGGATTGTGCATGCCGTGGAATCCAAGCATTTTCATGCCATTGGATGAGTTTTCTGGACGAAATCGAGAGCAGCGCGCACTAGAAAATATCTCCAGCTACAAATTGAGCTATATTTTGTCTTGACTCTCTGCTAAATAAAGCCAAAAACTTGAAGCACGTTTCGAAAAGCGAAAAATCTTAAAGAAAATATAGAGCAAAAGATCTTGAGTCTGTGTCTGCAGGCTGTGAATGGAAATTATCAAGTAAAAAGTCGCGTGACTATACCGGGCCCTTAAGTTCATCTAATTTACAGTTATTTGATTAACGGCTTCTTTTGCACACCTGTAGCTCGACCGCGTTGCGTTCTCCTCTTCAAGATTCACGCAATAAGCGTTCCCTTGGCAAGGCAACCAGTCGCAGGGCAATAAGTTACAATGACGCCCGAGGAAACCAGGCTTGCAGGTGCACTGCCAGGTTGCGTTGACAGTGCGACAAGTAGATCCTTCGGCGCACGGCGGAGGATCGCAGTGATCCACGGAAATTTCGCAAAATTCCCCTGTGGATTAAAACGTCGCGTTAACCGACAATCGATCGTGTAAAATATCTGTTCGCTGCTTCACCTTCGAAACCATCCTTGCACTCGCAACTATAATCGTTCTCCGTGCTAACGCAAGTGCCATTGTTTTGGCAGGGGTTCAGAGCACACTCATCGACGCGGTGCTAAAAATATCGATATTGTTTATCGCTTTGTTTCAACTAATTTGTCGGAGAATGCTGTGACACTTACGTCGCAGTTACGACCGGAATATCCAACCTCGCATGTACAACTATAGTTCACCGCGCCGTTCGCGAAATTTTCGACGTTACAAGCTGCCCCGTGCAAACATGGCGAAGACTCGCACGGATTTCGGAACGTTTCGCATTTTGATCCTACGAAAAAGAATGTTGTTCAGTATGAAATTAACACGGAAATATTGTTTGGTGTTAACGTATTGTACGCTAACCGACGTAATAGTCGAGACACTCGCAGCTGAAGCTGTCGTCTTCTTGCACGCATTGCGCACCGTTCAAGCATGATCCGGATTGGCATGTGTTTGCGTCTGTCTTAAACAGCGACAAGCAATCATTCGCATCCTTGGAACCGCGGTTTTCTGTGGTAGTATTGGTCGGACAAGATAGACAATGGTTTTGCCCATAGTCCGGTTGATAAAGTCCAATGTCACATTGCAGACAAGGTTCGAGAGCCAAGCGGACACCATGATATCGTTTCCTTCGAGAGTAGTATCCTGGCCGGCACAGAGCTAAGGACAAATGTATTACCGTAAAAGAAGCAATAAAAGAGTGTACCTAAAATTATTTATTTCAGACTTACGTATGCAATCTCGTAAAGATCGAGAGTGCATTCTTTTTGTGGATGCATGTTCAGGACAGCGTTTGCATCCTAAGGAGCCAGTAGTATCCTCGTACTCTCCGAAAGGACATGGTCGACATCGACGGATCGATGGCTCGAAGAAAGTTCCCAATGGACACTTCACTAGATTCATGTAAAAACGAATATGATATTAACAAACTCAAGGTATGACAAATTGGTGAATTCATTTACCGCAAGAGTGCTTTTTAAGGACACTTCCTGGCTCGCAGAGCTCTTCGAAATTTCTAAAAACGAGATGCAGATTCAACGCCAGTTCCGCGACCTGTTTGTTAGTCCTCTCATCCAACAAATTCAGTTTTCCAAACTGCAACATCGACTCCATCTTCTGCCTCAATTTCTGTATTCCTTCTTTCGGGTTGTCCACGTTCTCCTCGACTATTTTCCCTACGAGAAACGAATTTCCGTTCGAAAACTTCTCTTTCAAAAATGAAAGTCGCGACGTCCGAGCTTACCCAGCATTTTGAATTTGATTTCGATCCTCTCTTTCCTTTTCCTCGGCCTTGGTTTGCTTCTGTTAGCACTGTCCTCTCTTTTGGCGTCTCTTCTCGTTCGCTCTTCCCTAGATTCTTCGTTTAAAAGAGACTCGAAAACATTCGAATTTAAGTTCCTCCGTTTTCTTAGCGAGTTCGAGGAGACGTCTTCCGCCAATTCGGAATCCACTTTGCACTCGGGATCGAAGGTTATCAGGCTGCATTCGACGTCGTTGCCACAAATGTCGAGCAACGTCGATCTCAGATCGGCCGTAATGAATTCGCTCAGCTGTTCGAAATAATAATGAAGTATTTTCAAAGGTCCAATCGAAAAATTGACAGAAACGAAGAAACGGCATACTTACCTCGCGCAGGGTCGTTTGGTTGTCGCACGTCGCAGATGCATTTCCTTCTAACTCGATGCTTCCTTCTTGAGACACAGTTTTCGGCGCAGCTGATTCTGTGCGTAAATGAAATTGTTATCAATTATTGGGTTCGAACGAAAGTTCGTGGCGTTTTTAAGTTAGAATTCAAAGATTATTAAGACATTTATTCATTGATTTATTTAATAACATATTTCCCATTCTGTTCTACTACTTCTGCAATTTTTGAGGTAATTTATTGAATAAATATTTCGGATTTTTGTTACAAGCAATTCCGGAGATCTCTAAGGAAAGTATCTATGAAAACAGAAGTTTGCAAAAAGATTCACGGTCCATATTGCTCCCCACAATTAATTACGCGAAATTATGCACCCTGTTATTGATTATTTATTAATATTGCTTGTCCGTTCTCATTTCGTAGACGCTTCTCGCGTACCTGAACAATCAGAGATATAATTCTCTTCGGTCCAATTCGCGTTGGTTGTATTGCATTTTAGTAAGAACACATCGTCCACTGCACGAAGATTCGGAACCTCGTTCGCAAACTGGAAACCATCGTCGCATACCACGGCGCACTCGTTTGTCTTATTCTCCGACATCGAACAGTTTGAATGTCCGTGCAACACCTCCGGAATTTCCTGGCATACATCTGAAAATCATGCTCACATTCATGGACACATAGACAAATTCAATTCTAAAGAGATATCGAGAGATTCACTGATTTACTAGGTTCTAGATCGAGATCAATCTGCTACCAGTTTGCTGTCAATTTGATATTTGAGCTAGACTAGATTTTATGCATTAATGCCAAAAAAAATTGTTATATTATTATTATTTTCGACTTATTCCAGTTATTAAGCGAGGAAACGTATTTTCGACTGCAGATCCGCAGTCCAATAACGATTTTCGATTTGTACCTTTTATGGTGATGTTCAACGCGCAGCTCGCGACGTTATCATACTTATCGATCGCGTTGTACACGACCCTCGTAAATCCGATCGGAAACGAGCTCTCCCCGGGTCGATGATTTTGTTCGACTCGTACCGGTGCTTTCGAGTTGTCGTAAAACCCGGGCTCGTCCCAGGTGACGTTGCTTATCCCGACCCCGTTGTCGGTGAAAAATATCGGGGGATCTATACAGTTCTCGATCATCGGCGGTTCGGTGTCTGAGACAATAAACGAGCAGAATCAGAAATCTCCGAGATTTTCTGTAAACGATAGAAACATCAAAATCCTACCGAGAACTTTCACTTTGAATTTGCATCTAGCCTTGTTCCCGGCCGAATCCTGGGCCATGTAAACTATAGTGCGCGAACCGATTTTCGCTTTCCAGGGGACTGCGACGTACGGTTTGCTCCAAACCGACGGGGATTCGTCCGCGTTATCGGTGACCGTAGGACTCGTCCAGTTCACGTACGCATAATTCTTTCCCGGTAAACTTTCCACGACGATGTCCGACGGACACGTTATGGTTGGCGGTACTTTATCTGGGAGAAAGATATTTCTGGTCAATCGCAAATCAGAATTACTGTAACGAATCGTTTAACGTTCATTCCCCTCGAAACAACGAATATTTTTGTAATCCCGTGACGACCTGTGCAGCGATTAACGCTTCGCCGTTGCGTCCAAACGCCGGAACGCCCTCCGCACGTCCTTGCACGCGGACCCTCGAGAGCGAAGCCATTTTTGCAGGTGATCGTGCAGTTCGTTGCGAACGGTACCTTCTCGGGCCCGGAACAGATCTCGGGCGAGATCTTCCCGTACGGTATTCGCTTCAGAGGCTCGCACTTTATCGCTGCAAATTGAAAGTTTGTCGAACTTAATTAAGTGAGAAACACTTCGACCCCTAACAGAATGTTCACCCTTGCACGTCGCTTTCAGCCCGTCCCACTGCGACAACGGCAAGCAATTCCGAATCTTGCTTCCGCGAAGCTGATAGCCATTGTCGCAGCGGAATTGACAACGGGTGTCGATCGGGAACGCCGTGTTGTCCTCCGTGATTAGGTGCTGATCGTCCTCGTTCTGGCATCGCACCCGGCCGTGCGAGGGAGCTCGAAGTGCCGGGCATGTTTTCACTGTTGCAAACAAATGGCGATAGCTGTGTTAACATGTTCAAAATACATCAAAAATAAAAGTTCTTACCGAATGTTGTACTTGCTGGAGTCACCGCGAGCGAACAGTACAAACACAGGGCAAACGGTGCAAATATCGTACAACAATTTGAAATACTTACACAGACACTTCGGCTCGTTTCCGGACCAACTGCCGCCTTTCCCGCAGAGTCGGATACTGTCTCCTGTCAGGTAGAAACCGATCCTGCACCTTATCCCGCAAGCCGCGTGAACCACGTTGTTACACGCGCTCGCTTTTACCAGGTATCCATTCTCTGGGATCTTCAATTTCGGACATGTTATAACTGCAAGAATCACGTAAGAATCTCTAGTATTTGTAGCACGTTGTTATAATAAAAATATATATATATTATTTTTTCAAATAACCCGGTCTTCGTTTATTGGCGATAAGGTAGACTGACTACGTTACCGTCAAAAAATAGTTTTACGTGCCTCAAGTTTTCGTCTTTATATAAGAATATTTTGTCGCTGATAATGGGCTCATTCGAAAGAGGAAGGTTCAATCTAGTGCGCGCTGGTCAGGAGCTGCCGAGATCATGCAGATACTTGGCAACATAAGCGTTAGAAGTAGGCCAAAAATTGAGGATGTGCATGCCGTGGAATCCAAGCATTTTCATGCCATTGGATGAGTTTTCTGGGTGAAATCGAGAGCAACGCGCAATAGAAAATATCTCCAGCTACAAATTGAGATATATTTTGTCTTGACTCTCTGCGAAATAAAGCCAAAAAGTTGAAGCACATAATATCGACAATACAGGGCAAAAAATGTGACAAGTTTAGTCAGAAACGTCGGGTCAAGACCAAGACGGATCTTAAGTCTGTGCCTGAAAGCTATGAATGGAAAATATTAAGTAAAAAGTCACGCGACCATCCCGGGCCCTTAAAATCGCCGCCGCGTAGAATCTAAATATAATAATTAGTCTCGCACGCATTGCGAATTTACATTGTTTCTGGCGAATCGATCGGAATTGTTTTTCTTTTACGGTGAGGTTATCAGCGTTCTCGAGTTAGTACTATTTTAAACTTCACTGCGAGCTGATCGGAATTACTCGCATGAATTTCACGACGTTCAAACAGTCCTGTGCTGTTTTTATTAAACGATGGATCCTCGGTCAAGCAAGCCTTACGACTTCGTGGCCAATACGCGAAACATAACCGAAGCAATAGTCAAAGAAAGACTGCTGCAAATGAAATGGTTGGAAACGTACGAATGGTTGTTGGACGAGCATGGGTACGTACAATGAATAAGTTTGACAAATAATACCGCTACATTGTCCACAACTGGTGTTGTAAGAAATTCATTGTTATTCGCCGGTGATTAAATATGTACGCAGACAGTTGGAGAAGGAAATGGCGAAACTCTGCGAGGAGAAGCACACGGTTATCGAGACCGAAAAGTTTGTGCGGGAGGAAGGGAAAACGTGTTTGCCGTTTCCGGTGACTACGAGCTCAGAGGTGAGAATCGAAACGTTACAATTATATACTTATAATAACAAGATATGGATATGTATATAAGAACGAAACTATTAACTTCGCAGTATGGTTGGCTCGTGTCGAAGCCAAAATTTCGTCTCGAGAAGTATGGATCGTACACGCCCGAATATCCTGATCCTCTCAAGGACATAGTAACCTTGCCCGGGAATATGCCTTTGCTCGCGGCTGGCAAAGGATATATTTTGTAGTGTAACATAATATAAATTGTACAACATGTAAATCGAACGTTGCAACAAGAGAAGAATTTTTTAACAAATCACCTTCGCATTTGTTCCCGTCGGTTATGAATCCCGACGCGCAAACGCAATCTTCCAACGAGGTTGCCGGCACTTTAATAGTTACGTGATTCACGTCTGGGCAAGATATGCACGTGGACGTTGAATCACCGGAAATCTCTTCAGAGGCGTACGTGCCGTTTGGACAAGCTGGAGAAAGTGAATTCAGATGAGTAACTATTATTTATTAGTTAGATCTACGGAGCACTCAAAAGTAGATCTACCGAACTCTATAGAAACAACGAGAACGTGTTTATTCAGATCTTCGTCATACTATCTGTCCAACGAAATCAAATTGTCAGACTGTCCACGGAATTGCGAATTAAGAAATTTGAATTGATCCTCCCCGTATGCTGTGCCGGAGTCATTCGTGGCCCCTCTTCTTCCTCTACATCCGAAATACGACGAAAGCCCGAGCCACCGTCTTATATCGAAAGAAAACGAAATATCGGCGTGGGTCAGAAATGACTCCGGCACAGGCCTGGAACTCGCAGGCGTCCGAGGGTTAAGAAGAAGATCGGTACGAGAAATGAGTATGAAGATTACGATTTAAACTATATGTAGTTTCGAGAAGGATTGCATATTTTTTACGAGCTCACGTGTGCAGGATCCTTTGAAGCCCGAGCCAATGTACCCAGTGGGACAAATGCAAGCGTAATGTCCGGTTGCAATGCCGCAAGAGCACGTCGCAAAATTATCGCAGCAGCTTTGATCGTTTCCTGTTTCACTGACGTTGCCGCATAAGATGTTACAATTGTCTGATAATGTCACTGGCTCGTATTTCCCGGTTCTCAGATCTAGAAACCGAAGAAATATTCTATACCTCGCGTGCAAATAAATTTTGGAAGCTTCGACAATAATAAATTACTACTTGACTGCGGATTGTATGCGTTCATGACAAAAATGGGTAAGCACAATTTAAAGCGGTACATATCGAAAAGATTTAACTGCGCCAGCGTATAAAAGCTTAATAAAATAATTAAAGGAAGAAAGTTGATTTCGCTCTTATGTACATCGGGATACCGTCAAAAGAACGCGAACAATGTTGGTCAACATTTAAATCTAGAATCCGGAGACTGTATCGATATACAAAATAGTGCACAATGTCTACACAGTCTGATACATGGTTCGAATCGAATGATTTTCATCGCATTGTTAGATTTCTTATTGGGTAAGCTTGAATGAAGAGTATCGGACTTACCACGATGCAACGCGCGTCGCGCGAAAGCTTCGAACTCGGCGAAACTATCAAGAAAATAACTATACGAGTACCCGGGAAAGCTGGCTATATCGTGAAGCTCCTGAACGTTGCCTGTGCGAATCCCGAATGTGAATATCGTTGCACCTGCACTTTTCAGAAGGTTCGCAGCGGGCCGTGGGTTGCCGCCATTGCTGAAGCCGTCGGTGATCAGGAACACCGCCTTTCTCGCGTCCTGTCGCGCTTTCTCGAGGATCCTCTAACACCGAATGATTTCAGCCATTTTAGAAAAGCAGAGAATCCGAAAACATATATATTAGGTCTGCCGCAAAAGTTCTGTCCGATAGTGTCGCACCAAGTGACACTGAAAGTTAACTTCGCTTGACTATCTCTCTTTATCATTGCATTTACACGCATGTACTCTCCCGAAACGATGGAAAGCATATTCTACAATAAATATTATTAAATGTATGAAAATTGTGTTATTTTCTTTCAATTCAAAAACGGACAGAACTTTCCGGTAGACCTAATAATACAATTCGGAAAAGACTTCAGTGTTTACTCGATATATGTCCAAAACACGGGTCTAGCGAAGGGACATATATCGGCCAGGAGATACCGTCCCTTGAAGTGAAATATCGGTCAGAAATGACACCGGCATAGTCATAGAAAACTTGTAACACTTTATCTATCAGCCTGTTAATAAAATTTTCTCGTTCGCGTGAAAATGGGAGTCAAACATCCGGCAGTCCGGTTCTAATCAGTTACGTTGCGTGCTACTGTTGTTTAAGCGGATAAAGGAATGAAGAATTGAAGAGCGCTTACGAGAGCCTCGATAAGAGCGCCGCGCGTGTAAGTTCCGCCGCCGGCGTAATTGATGTTACTTAATTGCTTGTTTAATAAATAACACTTGTGGTCATTGTCGCCGGCACGAGATATTTGGTCGACGTTACGTCTGACGTTCCGTCTGCCGCCGAACGTCACGATCGCGACTCTGGTCGCCGATTGTCCCACGATGAAATCGGACAACAGATTCTTCACGAAATTCAACTCGCTTTGGAAGTTTTCCAGGCCGACGGATCCCGACGCGTCGACCAGGAAAATTAGTTCCATCTGAAAGGCACGCCGCTAGATTAATCGTCTGCGAAACATTGCGCGTTTCACCGGAATCAATTGCAAATTTTAAGATAATAATTCAAAGACAAAATTAAATTATTATTTATTCATAGGTCTAAGCCAGAATATACCATAATATACCAGGATATACCATAATAGACCACAATATACCATAATATACCAGAATATACAATAATATACCTGAATATACCATAAGATACCAGAATATATCAAATATACTATAATATACTCGAAAAGACCATAATATACCAGTTTATACCATAATATACCAGAATATACCAGAATATATCAGAATATACCAGAATATACCAGAATATACCATAATATACCAGAATATACCATAATATACCAGAATATACCATAATATACCAGAATGTACCATAATATACGAGAATATACCAGAATATACTATAATATACTAGAATAGACCATAATGTACCTGAATATACCATAATATACCAAAATATACTAGAATATGCCAGAATATAGCAGAATATAGAATAATATACAAGAATAGACCATAATATAACAGAATATACCTTAATATACCATAATATACCAGAACATGATAAGTTTCCTCAAAAATGGCAAACCGTAACAGAACAAAAATAAGTGGACAGTTAGTCGCTACTATAGATAAAACTTAAGTTTATAACAGTCATGTTAATTCGACGAAACTTCATTTTTACCTATTTCCACTAACTGTCCACTTATTTTTGTCCCCGACTGTATGCCATTGAATAAATCTGAATTTTATCTTTTAATTTTAATGTAGAAATGCTACGAATTTTTGCTCCGGCCCAATAGCTCTCGCAAAATGGCGATGTGTTAAATATCTTAAGTTTGGCTTTTAATTTCAATTTGAGTACTCGCCTGGTCAGTTTGATTCTTCAATCGGTCGATATTGATTTTAAAAAGACGCGACAAAGTGTCGGGCTTCTTGTCGATTCTTTCCTCGTCATCGTCGAGCAACATCGGCGTCGCTTTGTTTTGTTCGATTGTTCCCGCATGCGACCCCGTGTCGATTCGGTCGGCGCCATCGGAAGACGCGATTGAAGTGAACGGAACGGACAATAATCCGATCAGCATCCATTTAGCCGCAATGGGACCAATCATGTTTGCAATTCACATTTGTTGTTCGCTGATACTCTCAGGACATGTTTCGCGGAAAACAATTTTGCACTTGATCAATTTAACACGACAGTTCAGAACTGGAGGAGGCAGGGCTCGGCCCGCTCAATCAGATTTTCTGCGCGGTCCCTTTTGCGTCGGCGTTTGCACATATCATTCACCGTTTATGGTAGATCGTTCATTTTAGTCTTACGAACAAGCAATGCCTTTTCATAATTGTCCCGCATAATTTACCCGCAGAATCGATCGGTGCGTTCATGAAAATGTCACATACGGTCCCCTACAAATGCGCACAAAATGTTTCCAGAGATTCGAACGCGTATAAAGCACGGCGGACCAGAATTTGTCCAAATAACTTTGCATTAATTTTATCCAATAATTCCGCACACTTCTGTTATTTCAAGTATTGTACTCGAATGATTTCGATAGACAAAGCGAAGACGTTGAAATCTTCTAAACGTTGTTCGCTCCACAATTCGCCGAAATTTGTTATTGTATAAATGAATTCGAAGGAGGCACTGTTTCGAACGATCGAGCGATCGCGTGTCGATAGATCGAGGCGAAATGCTACTGCTTCGCAGACGAGCGTCCGAGCGGTAGCAAAGCATCGAAAAGTTGAGAACAAGGGACTCTCTGTTCCATTTATACTGTGCGCACGTGTTCATTTTCATCGACTGATCTCGACGAATGTCCGATCTATGAAGAAATGAGATTCAAACGGCCGGCCGTCACGCGATAAATCGGAATCATGCCGGCGACGTTCACCGTCGGATCGATCGAGAGCATTCTTTCCGCCGCTGTTCTCGCGCGATTATCAATAATCGCATGATGTTGCCGCCGTGAACGCCTCGCCTCTCGACAATCACTCGATAATTTATAAAAATACGCGCCTCGGAAAGGAAAAATTCACTCGCCTTCAGCCTCGGATATTCTAAACTTGTTTCCCTATTGTTGCATGTACATGTTCAATCTTCTTTGTCAAAATGTTTTGTTAAATGGAAAAACTCGTGCACTGTCCGTGCATTGTGCCGTGTTTATGCACTATAAGCAACGGAGTGTAGAAAACGTTTGTTGTTTTCTCCAGCATATTGCTTTCCACAAAAATTATTTAGCTGTAATTCGTTTGAATTTTCCGGTGATCAAACTTTGGAAATTTGTCAGAAATGTACTTAAAAAAATTTTGGAAAACCTCCCCCGGTTAAAATGTGCACGAATGTTTTGCAAATCACTTTTCCTGAGAAAGGGAGCATCGAATATTGTGACGTGTACTGTGTTCCCGTGTAAAACGGAAACCGATGAAAATGAAGCGCCTTTTGGTCCAACTATTTGACGAGGATCTAAGATTTCGAGTCTTGTTTTTGGCGTAGAACAGTGCTACGGAAGTCTATTCATAGGTTTTCGATAAGTGAAGTGTCAGCGGTCTGTTACAAAACCGAGTTGTCTAATCGAGCGATTGAAAATAAAAATAGAAGTCGGTTTATTCTTTTGCCTGGATCGGTCGCGACGATGCAAAAATTCGTGCGTAAGATCCTCCGCGGGTTTTGCATTCTGAATCGATGATATTTCGGTATCGAAAGTAACACGTCGTGATGGGATACTATGCGAACGAAGCGTTACATGAACCGTCAACGTGTCGACGCGGCGGCAGCATCCGAGGAAGGGTGTCGTGTTCGTGTCACGTGTAGGAGGGATGTTGAACCATAGTCTGGTACAACAGCAGAAGCAGCAGCATCAGCAGTAACAGCGGAGGAGCAAACCAGCATGCGAGGTCAGAAAAACGCTGCAGTCCCCGTGCGACCCGCATACATATCTCATCAATCCGACGTAAATTGATTCTTCTGCTCGGATATCGGCGAACCACGCGGTACACGTTGCCCATCCACGATCTACAGTTGCCGATCGTCTGATTCATTCCTGCTTTCTCAACCGGTTTATCTCGCGGACGGTAGATAAAACCGCCGCGGTTAACGATTATCGCGGGCCGTACTTCAAACCGCAGTGTTCATTAAGCGGTCTCGAATTTTCTCTCTCCAGCGAATTAATCGGATTTAAATTCCTTTCCCCGTTTATTAATCGAGAATCCCGGCTATCGTCTCGACAACACGTCGCTCGATACTGCTAATAATCCTCTGTCTTTTTGTACGAATAAACGGTCTTGAACGGTCGCGGTGGAACAGTGTCTGTCAAGCGGTTCCAAGTTTTGCCAATGAATCGAACCCGCAGACGTTCGTTTTATCGTTGAAGAGTGCAACTCGAGCTCGATCTTCTTGAATTTTGCTTCGTTTCGATCGGGACAGTGGGGGAGGAGCTCCGGCTGCAAAAGTGTAAACGTTATGTCGATGTTAACTCTTGTGCTGGCGATCGCGCTGGTTTCCGGCAGCTACGCTGAAGAGGAGGACTCTCGAGGGGGCACTCATGCTCCGCGTTATTTCGAACCCCAAGGAGATCAAGGATACGCGGAGCAATGCCGCGCGACGAATCTCTGGAAAGGACAGTTGGGATACGTGAATGTCCTCGCGTTCTTGGACCCTTCCTGGCATTACAGCTATAGGCAAACGGTCATGTGAGTCTCTGACATAGCCTCTAACTAAGGAGTTAGAGGCTTTTCCCATTCGCACTAAACCAGTGATCAGCATCCCGCGGACTGCACTGGGCCAAAAGTGGAAACTCGATACTAATCGAATAATTTTAGTTTGTTTTTGTCATTTCTTACATAGATTTACAACAAAACTTTTTTTCATTTGATCTATTATCCTTTATAGTATATTGTAAAAATACTTCCAACAAAAGTTACTCAGTATCCGGCTAACAATAAATTATGTTAACCCGTTTGCATCATAAGGAAATATGGAAAGAACGCCTTTATCGCCAAACTTTTTCTTTTTTATTACATTTAAGTACAAAAATGACTACATGTAAAAGAACTTCATATTTCGGCATTCTAAGAAAAAATTAATTGAGCGTATATATACACTAACGATGCGAATGGGTTAGTCGAACATTTGCATCAAAGTTTTTATCCAATAGAAAATGAAGGTGGCTACAATTATTGTTATGAAATCATATAACGTTTTTATGCAAATCATTGCAAGGTTCGCTAGCAGAGAACGAGGTATACTATATCAAAGATCATAGTTGCATAAAATTCGAGATGTTACATAGCGATTTGTTGAAAACAAATCTGAATCAGACCTGTTAACTTAACTTTCGGAAGTGGGGGAAAACATACGATCGGATGAACCGATTTGGCATTATTATTATCTATTTATTGCTTTAAAACTTTAAACCATACAAGGAATCGATTTCGCATTGTGCTCCTTTGCAAAGTTTTCCGAGCTCTAAGCGATGTTCATTCAATTATTCGTCTTGCCGAAATAAAAATCCGTATTTTTCAATTTCTTTGCGTACAATATTTTGCAAGTATACATCTACAATACCGAAGTGCTTCGAAATGAAACGTTTTAAAGTCGTTCTATGAAAGGTTGGAGTTGCTGAAGAAACGATTAGATCGATCCGGCTTTTCGAACATTCTGTTCTTCGTCGTGGCGCCGTCGTCGAACTTACCGGAAAACAGCGTGGAGAACAATATAGAGATAAGAACGTGGAAAGAGATATCGAAGAACACGGACGGTCAAAAATATATTTGGGGCGTCGAGGAAACGCAGAGCAACAATCAAACGGAAAACAAAGGGAGAGGCATTGTTTTTCTTCGAGACGCGCCCGAGTTGGGTATCTGGGAGCATTTTCGCGCTTCGAGGGACGAGGTGGTCGTTCTCGATCGGTGAGTCGCCGGCAATGTTTCTCCAATCATTTTAATGACTCCTGGATTGCCCACAATTCTGCGTAGAAAAGTGTCCCACCAAATACGGCTTAAAATTAAATTACGACTTGCCGTCGTAAACGAACTCGTGTTGATAATCACGTTGAACATATGAAATATTTCCAAATAAAAGATCATTCATTCCTATTTGCTATAATAGCTTTTTGCGCAGAATATGCTGCTTTATCCGAATTCGAGAAGAAAATATTAGACATTACATTTGAAAAACCGAAGGTGACCTTTATTAAACACCGATTACGGCACTGTATGTTTATTTTTGAAACCGTGCAACATTTGTTTGAAAAATTCATTGTATACTGTTTGTTTACAGTTTCCTAAGATCGTTCGAAGTAACTATTTCCTTTGCGAAAATGTTTTCCGAAGCTTTGTCCGGGTTTTTCGTTAATAACTCCTGAATGAATCACCCTTTTCAAGAAAGTACAACACTTTTGGGACACCCTGTATATTCGTTTCTGTTGTTGTAGATGCGGTAAACTAACATACCAAGTAATAATACCATGGAGCATACTATATTTCCCATATGTTAAAGCAGCTATTCTTTCCACGTACAAAGAACATCCTTGCGGCCCGTGTAACGTAAGCACAACTGAAAATCTAAGACGGATATAATTAAATGAAAATTACAAAAAAAATGTACCTATTTGTATAATAAACAGGAACAACCGTCGGCGGTGTACAATACAATGGAATACGAAGAATATCTCTTTGAGAAGGGAAATTCGGACACGAAAGGAGCCGAGAAGAATCTTGACGCTGCTACGGAACGAGCTCCTGATAATTTAAAATCAGAAAATGCAACAGTATTTTCAGAAGGAGCACAGGAACAGGAGGAGGATCGGAACACGAATACTCTTCATCCTATCGACGCGAATTTAAACGCGAACGAAACTGCTGCTTCTGTTATCTCGGAAACGAATGCACTGTCCACGAAAATAGATCAGACAGGTACCGCGACGAATCTAGAGCAGAATAACAATACGGAAGACAATAGTGCTTTCGCCGGTGATAAGATAGAGCCAACCACAGAGATCTTGTTGGAACAGGGGCAAACTGACATTTCGTCCACAGTCCCGGACTTCAAGACAACCGAGAATTACGAGGGAACGCGCGACAGCGACTTTTCAAAAGAAGAAACAGGAACGAGCAGCGACAATCTATTGTTTACCGTTATCGGTGCACCGACCGATGCAGGAAAAAATCTTGAAGACCTTAAAGATGCGAAGGAAGGTCACGCGGCAGAAACTGCAGATACAGAAAGCACAAAATCGCAAGTGAAAAAAGACGAAGGCTTACCTTTGCGCATCGTATTGTACGCGCCGCATACGCACCAGGAAAATCAAGTGTCGAAAGAGTACACGCATTTGGTATTGAAATCCGGAAGTCCCGAGTACCATGATCACTTTCACAGCATGGATGGGATTTACAACAAAGAGGTAAAACGTTTCTTTGAATAGTACGATACTTTCCCAGCGACAGATTTAACTCTTTCTTTGTTTTTGTACGCATTGAAAATTTGAAGCCAGCGGAGAAAACAAATCCAACGTCGGTGGACAACAAAAACGTAGAGAAATTCGCCAAAAACACAAACGAGAGTCCAGGAGTGTACGGGGAAATAGTTTATTACTGGAGAACAATAGAAGACGAGGAGTTGAACGATCAAGATGAAACTGTCGATCTCTTAGAGCTCGACGATGATGAGGTAATCATTTTTAAAATGTTAATTTCCAATGATAAGTTTGTGTCTCTACGAGTGTCTTTTTAGATGGAAGGCGCCGAGACTAAGATTGATGATGCTATCGATAATGATAGCGACGCGCTCGTCCAATCCAGTGACGAGGAAACAACAGACGCGGATACGAAAATGAAAATTGACGAGGACACGGAAGAATTAGTGCAGCGTAGATTAATTGAACATTATAATAAATTGATACCATGGATTCACTACATTCTTTAACGAATAAATCGTATTTATTTAATAAATGTATATTACACAGAAATTAGTGTATACACTGTACATGTTTGCATGGATGATAACCATACCGTTGTAAAACAGACACGAGAATCTGGTACAGACGTTCTTGTAAACGTGGTCGTTATTAAGACAACACTTGGTAAGTTTATAGAAAGTTAATTGTAAACATGAAACCGTGTGGTGGCTCTTATAAATATCATAAATCGTGTATGTACATTGTGAATATGAGTTTTTGAACACATAAGGTACAATCATCATTTTATACTTATACTTATAAGTAAATTGAAAGTATTTCAAAAATACTACGATCGCAAAATTTTACTGGTACTGCAAGTTTATCTAGATAGGGACCCTAAAGATACACTTATCTTTGTCCAGATAACGACAGAGGTACAACGCGTGACATCCAAACATTATATACGCAAATTGGTTCGCAAATTCACTCGGGACCGCTTGCATCGTCAGAATCTAAATTACTACTATTGTTTGCATCGTCAGAATCTAAACTACTAGTATTGCTTGTAGTAGATGTACTCGAACTACTACTGTCCGAATCGCTCTCTGAATCTGTGTCGCTGCTATCGCTTGAACTGGAGCTGCTCGATAATCTGCATAAAACATAAGGATCGCATTAGTGAATGTTAGTAAATTGTATCTGAAAACATTCTTCATTGTGCGTTTGTGGCCATGCGTAGTGTGCAAACATATGGCAGATTGTTATTGCTGTGTACCATTGGTAATAAATGTATATTCTAGTTGATATTTACACAATTCATCAAGGGGTAGTGCGATTCAGTTAGTACATTATGTCAGCACATTTTGGGAAGAGTTTACAACGCATGTGAATTGTTTTATTTTTCTAGTAAGGTGGTGAACAATTAAGCCATGTTAGATAAGAGTTATCGATATTCTAAACAATTCCATTGAAATACTTACAAATACTTTAAAGAATGTTTGTCTTTAATGTAGTATATAGTCTTTGGCCTTTAAAATAAAATCACACACAAAATAAAGACATAATAACACCTTTCAATGAAACCTTAAATTTGAGAAGATTGTGGGAACCATTTTATCTGTTCTACTTACTTATCCTGTTCGTTGTCATTAATTATTAAGTCATCCACTTGGTCCACCATCTCATGAACAGAATTTTCTATGATCAGATCTTCTTCTTGAACCGAATAAGCTGCTTGCTCTAGTTCTACTAAGTCAAATCCCATATCTTTTTTGCCTGGTTGAATCTTGAAGCGAATATACAATTAACATCTTATCAAATATGAGTTATACTGTGCTGGTGCTTACTTACATCGGCTATTAACGTATCCAGAGATTCTATTGAAGACTCATTGATTTGTTGCAACCACACTAAATAATCCTTTATGTACAATTGATTCAATATATATCGTGGCTCAGATGAATTGTTAAACAGATCATGTATTTCACAGAATCGTTTTATAATATATTTTTTACCTGATACGAAGATGTATTAAAAATTAAATAACAGGCACAATTTTACAAGCTAATGTTAATTACTACTTGCTTACCCAACTTAATAACCTTCTTAACGTCTTCCAGTACTTTCAAAGAAAGATTCCAATTCCTAAAAAGTGGGTAGCATACTGATCTTCTGAAACATGCTCTTATAACTTCATCTGCATTGGAAAAGTCCTAAAAATGTATCAGATATATAAAATTTTGTAATTAAAAGCGACAACGATATTCATCGTGAAATATTACATACGTCAAACCAAGATAAAGTAGAACTCAATTTATTAATGGTCCAACTACTTTCAACTGTATTATCTCCCAAAGTTGTTCTGTGATTATAACAACTACCGAATAAAATATCAACCAAACTTAGAAGCAATTTAAAGGTTTCTTCGTTGTTTAACAAATATTCTTTGTTCGGAAGTTCCTTTAGTAGGTCCACTTCCGTTTCATTTAACGAAATTTGTTCTTTATCAAGGATCTCCCACTCAGCGGTATACTTTATGTATGGTTCTATACATTCTGGTTGCATTAAATCTGCTAAATAATGTTCTTCGTTAAAATCTGAAAGTTCTTGCTTCTCTCGCATACTTTTCCTTTCAGATTGTGGTACTGTATCCGGCGATGGGAGATCTATTATTTCCTTGATCCATGCTGACTGTAATTAAAAGATATAATGAAAATGTATACATAAATTATAATGAATTTCAATGCAAGTTAAATTTTCAAATATATACCTCAAAAGCTACCAATGCTACAGAAACTTTATTTGCGAAACCATATTTTGGAGAACTAGCCAACAGAGGCATAGAGTTTGTGGGATTATTTTGGTGTATGTACCACTCATCTCCATTTGTATTTTCGTCATTAACTATGGAATCATTTTCATTAGACGATTCATTAATATCTTCTGAATTCGCCGATGGATTTCCTATGAAAAAAAGCATAAAATGATCGCTTAAAGAATCCTAAATAAAATATATCTATGTACTTATATTTACCAATTACTTCAATGTTGGGAATAATATTGGTCTTTTTTTTTGGTGGCGCTAGTAACGTAGTTATCATGTCCAAGTTTTCAAAATGTTCTCCTTTATTTACTTTTGAAAATTTTAAAGAGAAGTCTCCTTTCTCACAATCATAAGATCCGTAGGAGGAATCATTCTCCTCTATTTCACCAGGAAGCTTTAACCTGAAATAAATTACTTAGGTAGAATGAAAAAATACATCTATTTATCATGAATAGTTTACCTTAAATAATACGGTGTAGAATAAAATCTGAAGTCTGTTCCATCCACATAAACTTCCGTATCTTTGATATTAGCATATGGTGCGTAAATAACTATTGCAACTTCCGTGTCAGTTTGAGTTATTTCAAACCGTGGAGTCAACATATTGATGTGTTGGTTTTTATTTCTTCGGAAATTACAGTTTTATGTCACGCACAATACCTTATACCTTAACAAAGCACTCTGCTCGATGAACATTAAATAAAATACCGATGTAGACATCAGAATCTATATATATATTAATAAATGTTCGTTGATTATTTATGTATCACAAGTACACTAACGACAGATGACTTCCAAATGTGTATTTATAACTGCATTCTAATAAAAGTATCAAAAGTATAGACTTTGCATTCGCGAAACTACATTTCAAACTTAAAACATTTTTTTAATACATCAATTTGTTTCTGTGACATTCCAGGTGAATGCATACCATAGACAAAGTATAGACAGAGAGGATATCTCTGGTGTAGAAGTAGACCAATCGCCCAATGTTTCAACAGTTATCGTTTGCCAGCGTAGAGGGCGTAAGAAAACATGTCTAAAGTTTTCGTGGATCTAGTTGGAACATTTATCGTTCATCAGAGTAGAGGGCGTAAAAGATCTAGTTGTTGAAATCCCATGTGGTGATTGGTTTATTCCTATACATCGTCTGTGTACAAACATACAAGTGTTCTCTCTTGCACTTCTCGCATTTCCCACATACATACAACATCGATATTGCTATATATGAATTTTCGATTCATCGAAAATTGTTTGACACACGTGCTATTGATATTACATGTTGCTAACATAACACCATGTGGCGATGCTTTCATAACCTCAATTGTTTAGGACTACAGTAGAATTTTTTGTCATAATGCAAATGATCAATTCAATTCTCGAAGAACTGAAGAAAGACTTACTATACATACCGATCTTTTACATGAACATTATACCAAAAGGTATGAATATTAAATTTCTTTAATATTAAAATATACATATTATGCTGTTGATAATAATACAATTGTTTAATTAAAAAACTTAAGAAATTGTTTTTCTTTATAGTACTGAAGTTAATGTAGAAAGAGATTCGTCAAAATGGTTCTAAATAAATACCGGCCGTCACGGTTAACTCCAAAACATTTGGATCCAAATTGCTTAATGTTTTCTATGTTTACCGCAAATGACATACGAAACTTAAGTGTTACTAAAATAAGAACACCATTATCGTTCAATATATTGGGACACCCATTGAAAGGAGGATTATATGATCCGTTATTAGGTAAGTTGCGGGAGTACAATGAGTGAGAACCTGTATTATTGACCATGAAATTTTCGAGACACATTAAAGTAAATCTTTTTATTTTTAGGTCCACTTCTAGAAAGTTCTGATCCATGTGGAACATGCGGATGTAATGTATTCAAATGTGTAGGTCATTTTGGCCATATAGAATTGCCAGTGCCCGTTGTAAATCCTTTGTTTCATAAAGGATTATGTATGCTGATTAAGCTATCATGTTTGGAATGTTACGTTCTACAAATTCCACCGCATGTGAAGTTACTGCTCCAAGCAAAACTAAAATTACTTCAAGATGGATATCTCAGCGATATGGAAGGGTTGGACCAGGAAGTCTCGATGCTTGTTGCAAATTGTAACAACCCTTATGATATTGATATGCAACTAATACAAGATGTTATTGATGGTTACATAGAAAGACTTGTCAATCGAAGTAGGTTCAATCAGGGTATTGTTCAGTATGGCAAACTGCAATTAAACACAAAGAATATTAACACACAATGGAATATGTATGTTGAAAATGTTCTCAAGCAATACACAACGCCAAAAATTTGTATAAACTGCAAACAAGTTATACCAAAAATTACGAGTTTAAAGAATAAAATTATGACTATTAAAATGTCTGAAAGTGCTGTCGAAGGAGCACCATCAGGTGAAGTTATTCACAAACTTGATACGGTAATGATAATGCCAAATCAGACTAAAGAATATCTGAGAAACCTCTGGCAAAATGAAAAAGATTTTCTCAAAGTAATTATTCCCTGCTTTGGAATGGTAGATATCGAATATCCCACCGACATATTTTTCTTCGAAGTAATACCAGTTTTACCACCTATAGTTCGACCAGTCAATTTTGTTAACGGTCAAATGATAGAACATCCGCAGACTCAAGTCTATAAAAGTATTATCCAAGATTGCCTGGTCCTTAGGAATATTATTCAAACAATTCAAGATGGAGATACAAATCAATTACCAGAAGAGGGCAAGCTCGTTTTTGAGCAAATAAAAGGTAACACAGCAATAGAAAAATTGCACAATGGTTGGCAAAGTTTGCAAGTAAATGTAGATCACTTAATGGACCGTGATATGAATAAAACAGCGGACTCCGCTAACTGTCAGGGTCTGAAACAAGTGATAGAAAAGAAGGAAGGGGTTATTAGGATGCATATGATGGGTAAACGAGTCAACTTTGCTGCTCGTTCGGTCATCACACCCGACCCTAACTTAAATATAGATGAAATCGGGATTCCTGAAACTTTTGCATTGAAATTAACGTATCCAACTCCTGTTACGCCTTGGAATGTTGTATATCTACGACAATTAGTTTTAAACGGTCCCGATGTTTATCCTGGTGCAGTAATGATTGAAAATGAAGATGGAAGTATACAACGAATCTCTCCTGCGAGTGCTATTCAACGAGAAGCATTGGCAAAACGTCTTTTAACAACTAGTGACAAAGCAAACAAATTCTTTCGAGGTATTAAAATTATACATAGGCATTTACAGAACGGAGATATCTTGCTGCTGAATCGTCAGCCAACTTTACATAAACCTAGTATAATGGCTCATAAGGCGCGTATTTTAAAAGGAGAGAAAACTTTGCGCCTTCACTATGCGAATTGCAAGGCGTACAACGCCGATTTTGATGGTGACGAAATGAACGCACATTTTCCACAAAATGAACTCGCTAGAAGCGAAGGATACAACATAGCGAGTGTGCCTAATCAGTATCTTGTACCAAAGGATGGTACTCCACTAAGTGGCCTTATTCAAGACCATATGGTGTCTGGTGTACGCTTGACAGTAAGAGGAACATTCTTTAACAAGCAAGATTACATGCAGCTAGTTTACGCTGCTCTATCAACAATTCAGGGAAATATCACTCTTCTTCCTCCTAGTATCATAAAACCTGTACCATTATGGTCTGGAAAACAAATTGTGTCCACTGTTATTATTAATATCATTCCATCGAATCAGGCACGCATTAATTTAAAATCAAATGCTAAGATCAATGCGAAAGAGTGGCAAACTGCGGAACCGCGATCTTGGAAATGTGGTGTTGAATTTTCTGATCCAAAAACGATGTCGGAAGCGGAAGTCGTTATACGAAACGGGGAATTGTTAAGCGGTATACTCGATAAAACGCATTACGGTGCTACTCCATTTGGACTTATACACTGTGTATTCGAGTTATATGGTGGAGCATGCTCTACAAAATTGCTGAGCGCCTTAGGTAAATTGTTCCAAGCTGCCTTACAAAGAAATGGGTTCACACTTGGCATTGAGGATATCTTACTGGTAATGAAAGCAGATACGAAACGTAAAGAAATCATTTCGAACTGTAGACAGATCGGAGAAGATGTACAAAAATCTGTGCTAGAATTACCCGAGGATACTCCAATGGATGAGATTACAGCTAAAATGGAGGAGTCTTATTGGAGTAATCCTAAATTCCGTGCACTGGTTGACAGAAAATACAAAAGTGCATTAGATGTTTATACTAACGATATAAATAAAACGTGCTTGCCAGCTGGTCTTTTAAAGAAATTTCCAGATAATAATTTGCAATTAATGGTACAATCTGGTGCCAAAGGTTCGACCGTGAACACTATGCAGATATCGTGTTTGTTGGGGCAAATTGAATTGGAAGGGAAAAGGCCACCTTTAATGATAAGCGGGAAAAGTCTTCCAAGTTTTCCAGCTTACGACCCAACACCAAGAGCAGGCGGTTTCATTGACGGTCGATTCATGACAGGCATAAAACCGCAGGAGTTTTTCTTTCATTGCATGGCAGGTCGCGAAGGTCTCATTGATACAGCTGTGAAAACCAGTAGATCAGGATATCTGCAACGGTGTCTTATTAAACATCTTGAAGGATTAGTTATTAACTACGATTCAACAGTTCGCGATTCAGATGGCAGTTTAGTACAAATTTATTACGGAGAGGACGGACTTGACATACCAGGCTCAAGATTTTTAAGGAAAGAACAAATTGACTTTTTAGTAGATAATAAACACGCTATTATTAACGAAGAGATAGTTAAAAACTTGAAAGAAGATTCTGACACTAGCAAAATTTTGAAATTAACAAAAAAAATTAAGAAATGGGAAAGTAAAAATGGAAACGCATTGCAGAAAAGGAGAATCAGTCCTTTCGCAAAATTTTCTACACAAGACTTTAAGATTAAACCATCAAAATATACAGAAATCGATGAAAATAACGGAAGAACTAAAGCTGCTCTTTCGCTTATGAGAAAATGGATAAGAGCCTCGGAGGAAGAAAAACAAGCTATTTATGCTCAATGTACCAGGTGTCCTGACCCAGTAACGTCATACTATAGACAAGACATTGATTTTGGTGTGCTTTCTGAACAGTTAGAGCATTTAATAGACGAATATATTGCTAATAAATCTGTAAATTCTCTAATAAGAAAGAGCGATTTAAGAGATCTCATGTCAATGAAAATAATGAAAATTGTGTGTCCACCTGGTGAACCAGTAGGTTTATTAGCGGCACAGTCGATTGGAGAGCCATCGACTCAGATGACTTTAAACACATTCCACTTTGCTGGTCGTGGTGAGATGAATGTTACTTTGGGTATACCTAGATTACGTGAAATACTTATGATGGCATCTAAAAATATTAAAACACCTAGTATGGAAATTCCTTTTAAAGAAAGTTTGAAAAATGTAACAAAACGAGCAAACAAATTAAGTCTAAAGTTGACCAAATGTATTTTATCGAATGTATTAAACGATATTACGATAAGTAGGAAAATGGAACAATGGCCAGATAGACGATTAGTATGTACTATGACTATAAATTATTTACCACACAAGTCTTACAAAGGAGAATTCTGTGTTCAACCACACGAGATATTAAAGAAGACAGAAGAAACATTTTTTAAGGAATTGTTCAAAGAAATCAAAAAAGTTGCCAATGTAACCGGTGCTTTGTTACACGTTGAAGAGGAAAAGAAATCTACGCACGACGATGATGCTTTGTTGGATCAACGTGAACCGGATAGAAGGTCAGAGTTCTCAATGAAAGCACGAACAAGCTTAGGGGAATTGCATGAATCCTCGGATGAGGATGAGGCGGCGGAAGACGCGGATGCAACCTTGACGCGATCAATTTCTCGACATAAAGAAAATCAAGAGTACGAAGACCCGGAGGAAGAGGAAGTAGATGATGTAAATGAAAAGGAAGATGATGCTACTGAAAATGACAATGAAAAATCGAAACATACAGAAGAGCAACAAAATATAGACGAGGATGACGATATTAACAACGACAAATCAGAATGTCTTGCAAGTCAAATATATAACACACAAAGAAGAAAAGATGTAGTGAACATGTATTATCATGCGGTACAGTATGATTATGATGAAGACAAATATTCATGGTGCAAATTAACATTTTGGGTAAATATTGGCACACACTTTTTAGTTTCCTATAACCAATTATTATCGATCCAATTATTCCAATTGTTCCAATCATTATTATATTTTTTAGCTACCCCTCAAAATGATAAAATTGGATTTACCAACAATCATCAGAAACGTTGCAAACAGAGCCGTTTTATGGGAAGTACCATGTATAAAACGTGCTTTTACATTTCAAAATAACAGTGGTGAGACTCTTCTCAAAACGGATGGCATAAATATAATAGTAAGTAGAAAAAAAAGTTCGATACAGTTCGTATCACTCAATTCTGAAGTTTTTAAATTATACTCTCTTATGTTACAGGAAATGTTTAAATATGACAAAATATTAAATTTGAATAAATTGTATTCTAATGACATTTACGGTATTTCTCAAACTTACGGTATTGAAGCTGCTAATAGAGTTATTGTTAAAGAAGTGAAAGATGTATTCAAAGTATATGGTATCACAGTCGATTCTCGTCATTTGTCGCTAATAGCGGACTACATGACATTTGATGGCAGATTTCAACCTCTTAGCCGAAAAGGAATGGAAGATTCTGCGTCTCCCTTGCAACAAATGAGCTTTGAAAGTTCTCTCAACTTCTTAAAATACGCCACATTACAAGGTAAAGCAATTAAACACTTATATTATAAATAACGAAGGAATTGTCATATAAATTATTTAATATACATAATTTCTGTTTTTAGGAAAACGAGATAATTTGGTGTCTCCTTCTAGTCGTCTAATGTTAGGCCAGCCTTGTAACTCTGGAACCGGAGCCTGCTCATTGTTATTAAAAATACAAAAACAACCAGAAGTTACTTTATCGGTAGGCGCATAATTCTAAGAACAGCCAAGATTTTGATTAACCATGTATTATAAGTTCTACTTTATATGATATATTTTAGTATACTTGTTATACATAACATGAAAAGAGAACGAAATGAAAATAATTTTATTGTACATAAACTTTTATAAGCTGATTACATACTTTATTTTACAACAAAATACATTATTATGTACAAGCTTTAATTTAAGCATTCTGAATCTCAAAAATTCCCACGAGAATATATAGAAAATGCTATTTCAAAATTTTCGCTTGCGGTATGTACACGGTTCACGGTGTACCTAAATATTTACTTCTTACTAGAAATAGAAGATGTGATTGTGTTCTTTTTTCTTTACAGTAAAGTGCGTTCTTAGCGTAGGTTAGCAATTCAACATTATCTGGTTCAAGTTTCACGCTAATATCACATACGGTTTAAAAGTTATACAAAAATGTTACACGATTTTCCAATCTGAACCACTGTGTAGAAGGGAAAGCATTTTGAGGAAAATACGAGCCCATCTGGTATCCTGGCAACGGCAACTTTGGTTTTTACACTTATACAGTGATATGAATCATACGATCACTCATGACAGTAGAAGTTAGGTTATGAGTAGACGACTTCGTCGCTACCGCGGATTAATATGAAACCACTAGACCACATTTTAACACTAGGTTTACGGGACCCGTAAAAATGACGGGTTCGAATATTTTTAATTTATGATTATTGAGACTGTGAAAATCCATCTACGTGGAATTAACAAACTTATTTCCTTAGGTACATATTATTTAAAAAATGGCGGAAAACTTGGATACACATTCTTGTTTTTATAAAGTAATGTAAAATACTCACTTTTAATGCTCCGTAAATCTAGTGTTAAAGGTGTGAAAATTCTTTGTTAAAAATAATATTATATTGAAATATTTAGTGTAAAAGTAAACAATACATAAAATTCATACAAATTTATAATACATTGAATATATACAATTTTATAATACAATACACAAGCATATACACGCAATGCATATAGAATTCTACTAAATAATTATTAGTGTTCATTATCGCTATCGCTGCTGGCATCACTTTCATCCGGAAGTAAAATACCAGTCAGTTGTCCCGGTATAACTCGATTTTGGTACATGTCAGAATTGAATAATTCTAACATACTGTCTTTGATTTCATAATTATAACAATTTTTGTTTTCATTGCGTAACTCTAATTGTATTCGTGTCAGTGCACTAACTGTGTCTGTTTTAAGTCTATTTCTGCCTTGTGTTTTAATTAGATTAATCATGGAAAAATACCGTTCGACATCATCATTTGAGTATGGTAATGATAAGCACAAAGATGCCAAATTAGCAAGATTTTTAAATGCAAGTTCGCCTTCCAAGTTTTGCTCCGTGCTAATCTTATTCCAAAATCTACCAGTGTCCAGAAGTACGAGCTCTTCTTTTTCTGTAGAAGAGAAATAGTCAGGCAAGGCTTGCCATTCTGATAAAATATCATTTCTGTTCACTTTGCTTTTAAATTTTTGCAATAGCGGTTCTAATGAAACTATAGTTTGCTTTGGACTGTACAAAGCAATTTCGGGATCTAAAAATTGTAATGATTCCAAAAAATTTTCATTCAATGGCAATCTTTTAATGCTTTCAGTAAATGCAACTTTATAGAAGTTTTGTACATTGATATAAAATTCAATTATTATCTTGTTGTAAGTTTCAGAATTATTATTTTTTATTTCAGTTATTAATTTTGCTGCTTCTGGACCAATAGTAATAGATTCTAATGGCAGTAAATTTTCCTCATTATCAATATCTAAATTGTGTAACTGATCAGTTATGCAAGAGTCCTTTAAAAATTTGCTACCCAGTCTCTTCAAAAATAGAAAACATTCTGGAAACAAACGATGAATTAAAATTCTGTTACTTTCAATACATACATTAAATTCTGTAAATGTCGGTAATATAAATTTTAAAAATTCCAAATACACTTTTGTCAAGGGCCATTTAAAAATATTACATATTAGATCCACTGTTTTCGAGTTTTCCTCCATACTTGCTTCAGAGAACACACTATATAAAACATCCCATTGGTTCATTACTCTTTTTACACAGTCCGATAATGCCAGCCATCGTATCAACGATGGCTGAATCATTTTATTTTGTTCATTCTTCATGAAAGTCTGCGTGTTTTCTAACAGTGCCTGTCTTTTGGGGTTTCTAGAAACATATGTACATATAGAATGTAAAAGTTCTTCAATATCATCTGGCAATGAACAAGATGCATGGTGTGCAACTAGGTGCATCGAGTGAGATATACATGGAAACACAGCAATTTCGTCATTGTTTTTTAGTATCTGAGATGCTAATGGATTTTCTTTTCCAGCCATCACATTTGCATTGTCTACAAACGCAACTACATTTTTTAGTAACTGATGTTCATTCAGTACGTGCATAAGACATTTGTATAAATTCTCTGCTTTACTGTCTCGAATTCTTAGCAGATCCAATAAATATGTCTGTACTTTATCGCCCTTGAAATATCTAGCCAAAATGCTTACTGTTTTAACACCCGGGATATCGGTACTCTCATCTATTAAAATAGAAAAATATGTGTTTTGTAAAGCATTTATTTTTGCTGAAACTATAGACTTATTTATCACATTTCTTATAATGGCGACTATTTTGGTTCTTTTTAGAGTCATATTTCTTGCTATATATGAATCTGGCCAAGCTGTTCTACACAAGTCTGTGAAATGACGAAACGAGTAAAAGCTTCGATTGTGTTCAACGATATCTAGGCAAATTCTAATTTCTGCTTTTCTCACATTCTTTACTATTGCCATTGCTTCCTGTTTCTTAGACGTTGATGGCGATTGTTCTGTATTCATCTGTAGCATGTTCATCGTATGGATTGCTGAACTTTGATGCCTCAGCAATGCAATTTTTCCAGCAAAAATTGTTTTCTTACAGGCTTTGCACTTTGCTTTCTGCAGTTCACTACATTTTTCAAGCCAAGGCTTGAAATCCTCCTCTTCAAGCCATTTATCCCGAAATAATTGTTTTCTCCTTTTTGGAGGAGGAGGAGCAAATAGATCGTTGGTGCAGTTGCTGGTGTCAGTATCGACATTTACGTATATCACACCTATTATGATTAAGCATTATAAATTTTAAATAATTTTTCAAATAACGCGTATACAAAACTGTTAAATATTTGTCTTACCTAAATTTTTGTGATCCATCTTGGCACCACAAATTACTCCAAAAATACCATTCAGAACACTTTGCTAATTACAAAAACGGCTTTCGCTTAGCGTCTATCGGTGTTACTCGGCGTCACGCTCAGGCATGTCAGGGTACAGCCCGTACGTACCCCCCTCTCTGATCAGATTCCCCTTTTCCAATTCTTTGCACGAGAGAGTCGCTAGACGAGAATCAGGCCACATTTAGCGGTAGAAGGGGAAGTATTTTGAGGGGAATACACGTGCATCTGGCAAGTGGTAAGCCTGCTCAGCAAAAGACCGGTGTGCACTCCCAATTTCCCACATTATTCCCACGAAACGTCCCTTCTACTAATAAACGTAACTCGATTCGTCTCTAGCGACACTAGCGACGACTCTCTGCACAATAGGATGTGTGACGTTTCTTTCTCCCTCTCTCTCTCTCGTGCAGAGAGTTACGAAAGGGGAATTTGATGGTGGAGGAGAAGCGTAAAGACTCTATGCTGGCAACTTTGGTCCCTAGACTAGGAATGTTCCATTTTTCTCCGATAATCGATTTTACATGAATCCAAGAAAAATTTAGTCCCGGTAGACGGATGCTGTCAGGGAGGAAATGAGAATGCCCATGCCCGGGGTTTACGAATCTGTGGTAATGTCGCACAAAGCATTATGCCACAGACCACAATAATTAAATGGGTTTTGTTCCATGCTAAAGTTGATCTAGGAAAAGATACTCTCTCTCATTTCCTCATAGCAGATAATAGCAAATTCTTACAATGCAATATCCAATCAGGCGAATCTACGTTTATAATATTCATAATGATTTTCTGTATTTTTTATTACTTATAGATTCAATTTTAAAATATCTGACTAAATAAAATATAAGATAAAGTCTTACAGAAAAATTTAATGATCTTAAAGGTGTTCAAATACTGAAAGCAATTTTTGTTGCAATTTCTTTGTGAAAACTTATACTTAAAAGTTTATTAATTTGCGTTGCGATTTACATTTCATTTTGAAAAACAAATTCTTCATTTGTTATTTGTTTCCTATAGGGTGTGCTTGAATTTGCAAAAATATATTGCATGTATATGATTCGTAAACAGCGATTTTATTAAATATTCCGTAAGTATATAAAACACTTACATAGTTTAATTTCTGTGAAAAAGCGAAGTATGCACATAAATAATTTACATAACAAACATAATATCTAACTTGAAAAAGATTTTTTCAAAAACAGAATTTTATATTTCGCGGTTTAAGAGTTTTCGCCTTTTTATGCCTACTTAATCCCAATTTTTGATACGCAATTCTGGCTCGAGAATACTCCAATTTGGAGAATGCATCTCATTAGATAACCAATTAAAATCATCGATACAATTCCAATTATTCATTTTTGGATCAAGACCTGCTAGATTAAAATGATTCATTTGATCTTCGTAGGACCAGTTGTAAGGCGCTACACGTATATTTGTAGAATCTTCTATGATCGATCTACTCGTAACATGCAAATAAATAGTACAATCTGTCGAAGAATGTAATCGAAGTTGTTGACACGCAAAAGCGAATACACATTCACTACAATCGTGGACAAATACAGATGACGGTACTGGCCCAACCAATACAGTACATTGCTTCAAATTAACCATATGCAAAGTACTAGGTGTGCCATAGATTCGTACTGTACAGCGAACTAGATCAGAAAGAAGGATATCGTTTTTATTTACATTCTCAGCATCGAGAACTATTTGTTCATCAATTTTTCCCAGTAGCATACACGCACTATCACCATACTTGCTCGACAATTTGTGATTTTGCTTTGAAGAACCGTTTACAATTCCTTCAGAGATCTTTAAGTCCTTTAAACCATCTGTTACATCATGCGACTTATCAGATGTTTTCTTCACAACCCGTCTATTCTTAAAACCAAATTTCTTCTTAGGTAATAACTTCAGTTCCAAATCGGAGGCTTCACTTTCTAGTAACTGTAAATTCTCTTGTGCTCTTCTAATATCGTAAACTTTTAAAAACATTTTTGATTGTGATAAATAGTTTTTCAATGTTTGAATTTCTTTGTTCACTTTATCGAATATACCAGGTAGAGCTGAAGTAGGAGCACTAGATGCATCGTCTAACAATTCTTTGATCTTTTTACATGACGAATAAAAAGCGTCTTTGAAATAACTACTTTGTTCTGACTCCACAGCTAACGATTGCCGTTCCTCTCTCCGCCTTTCTATAATATTTTTCCTTTCACGATCCCGTTTGGTAATACGATCTGGTAAACTCCCTTCTATCAGACCAGAAGGATCCATATTGTTATCTGAATGCTATTTTGCAGTAGAGGTTATATCTTCTATAATGTTAAGTTTAAAACACTGATTATCTTTCACGAGCATAGGTTTACTTTCACATTCGTATATTAATACATCACAGAGCTGGTCTTTTATACTTGCAGATTTCTTGTACAAGGGCTAAAAATACATTCCCATCATTACAAAACTATGAAGAACATAAATATTGTAGGGTCTGAGAAACTTTGTATCTTATTGGTACACGCATCTAATCGATATCTGTATGTCAAGATACATACACACCTGCCGTAAATATTTTTCATGAGAATAATGAGTTTCTAGGCAACAACTTCTTGAACCACCACTTCCTGATAGAAAATCTGAACATCCCACGAACTCCATGAAGATCTACTGTTCATTTCGTTGTTGTTTCCACGTAGAAATGTCATGCAATCTTAATTTATTGTCTCCAGACAATGTTTCACAGGTCGTATAGTATATTTCTAATATGTATGGGAACTTTTGGTGCATATAATACCTGCAATCTAACGAAGGTTTGTATGAACATAACAGTTGACTAACAGAAGAAAGTTTTAGAAAAAAACCTTATTTATTGTGAATGACATAATTTTGTGACATTTCGAATGAAACTTCAATAAACTGCGAAAAATTTCAATTAAACTTGTTCATCGAGCTCTTGTGTTTTTCACTAAAGTTGTATACGAATTGATACGTACGATTATATACTTAGTAACTACAAATCACAATACATTAACATGAGCTATCAGTTGAGATAACCTAAAAACATAAAGGAATCACGAAAGATGATGTGCGACTTACTTTGAGACCTATTCATGCAGCGCCAGACTGAGTACGATGCACCTGCGAATAAGATTTCAAGGAAAAGAATTGTTTTTAGACTACCTTTTAGAGTAGGGAATGACGATTTTGGTTGCTTATGAAGCATACTACTTAATAACAAGATTTCCTAAAATGGAAATCATCAATACCGTAAAGAATGATGTGCGTCTCGAGACCGAGACATCGAGATCAAGTGCGATGGGAAGGGATATCTTACCCGGCTCGCAGTCACGTTGTGCAAAACTCTCGAAAGGATACTAGATCGTTCGATAAAATTAGCGGGAAATTTAAAAACTAAAATGTGAAATATAACGAATATCAATCATGAAACCGTTTCGTTCATCTTATAATTATCATAAAAATATAACTGTTTCAAAATATAATTTTTATAGGACACATTACCAATTACACATACGTTGAAAAATTTGTACAAAATTTTATCAATATCGTGCAGTTTACGATAATAATTGACTACACTACACTTGCATATTCTTACGTAATTATTCTCATGCTCTAAACAGTTAAATATGATATTGTGTAAAACATTAGCTTCTTTTTGCAAACAAGCACCGGTTAAAATCTTGTTTTGTAGTTTGCAAGTAAAAAATAATAAAAAGTGATTATTAACAACATGTAATATATAAAGTAAATAATTTGCTACACCTTGGATAAACTTTTCTTTCAGTTTATTGTAATGAAATGTGAATATATACAATAGTTTAAAGTTTATTATTGTGTAACATTTAGTTTAATATTTCTTTCGCTTATTACGGGAACACTAAGAGTTTTGAAAGTTAATTGTACAGGAGTATTGTATCACAAGAAAATTTTTCTAGCTATAATGCTTCGCGTGCCTAATCGTAATATTAATTTAATAGTGTACATATTTTGGAAAAAGTGCAGGCCTTCGTATTTATGGAAACAGTCTAAGTTAAAAATTGTAGAAGAATATTTATTATACAGCCTTTCGTACATACGTAAGCACAGATAAAATATACAAGTAGGGAACACGTTTCCAAAGCAATACTAATTAAGACTGTATCTTCAAGTACATTTCATTACATTACACAGCAATAAAAAAATAACCATTAAGATGATCTTTCTGGTGATTTGTACAAGAAATAACTGCATATCTCTATTTAATATATTAAATGTTCAAAGTGATGTATGAATTTTGTATCAAAATTTTGATGAATTTTCATACGATTTAATTTCCAATTATTATTACATCAATCTACTATTAGATTTATTACAATACTTCAATCTGCAATAATACAAGCAGTGCCTTACTGAAATAACTTGTTAAATAATGTATGTTGTATTTGAAAAAGTTACGAAATATATTTTCATTTATGAAAAAATAGGAAATGTTCACTATTACATGTACTATACATAAACGTAACTACTTATTTACGCATTTGGCTGACTCCTTATAATTTATTTGAAGTATCATTTTTGATAAATTATAAGTAACAGAAGCGCGTAATCCATGCATTATTGGTCTTAAAACGATACTACTATGTATTGCCTAGTGTTACACAATCTTTTTAATATGAAATACGTAAAACAGATATTTTAAGAACAAACACTCATTGCTATTATAACAAACGGCAGTTCTTTTCGTAAAACCATATATTTATCATTTTATGTACATGTGAAATAATAATGTAAAACCTAACAAATTAAGAAAGTAATATAGAATAATAATAATATACATAAAAATTCTTAAACAAATTTAATTATTTTCATTTTCTTTTTTTTTTTTTGATAAAGCTGAATCATATTATGATCTAGTTGGATCTCTTGCTCTAATAGACACTTCAATTGCACTGCGAAAACTCAAGTTGTTTTACATTACGATATAACATCCTTTTATGCCTAAGTATTATTACTGTTCATTATATCTTTTAAAACATTGATACATCTGGTCCAAAATTATTTAAAAATCGTTTATTATTATGAATTAACACAATATAATACTGTTTAAGAAGTAGTTATTTAATCTGAATTCTTTATTTTTTATTTATTTTTTGTTATAAATTAAATATAAAATTACTTTCCTTTAATTTGCAGATTTATTTGTAAATATTTTCGCCCCTTATTTACATAAAATAATTTAAATGATTAATATTTTATGCAAATTTCTATATTTATTTTTCTCAAACATGGCATACTTTGTATCTCGAGTTATTGTATTATTATTAGTCTTATAAAAAAGAAGACTTTTAAGAATTTTTCTTATTGCTTCTCTATGTCTCACAAAAAAATATAAAAGTACTTAATTACAAAGAGACAATTAATATTTATATTGTCAATATTATGAGTGAAACGAAAAATATCACTGAAAAGTTGATGACGATGATGCACACTGAACTTGAATGCTATTCAAGTGTATTTCTTTTTAGGTAGAATTTATTATATATTATTTATTATATTGCAAATTGCGTGAAGATATAAATTGAATGTGAATTGAAATTATTGGAAAATGCTGGAAACTTTTAGATTATAAAGTGCTAAGGCACCAGAGGTAAATGCAAATGATAACAGTGATTGACACCATATTCTCTCACTATAATTTCAGGGGCATAAACTACAGACATTTTCTTTTTATGTAAATGTATTTATAGTATTATTTGTTCTGATAGTATTTGTACACATATACCCTACAGCTTCTGATATATTGTGAGACCTCTAGTTTTGTTTTTTAACTGTTCATTACCAGGCTTAAAAAATGTAATATTTCGTTCTTATTTCGTTACTGATGATCATGCTTCGAGATGTTATGTTTTTCAGTAACAAAACATCCAACATATTACTTCGTTATATCTATTCATGTATCGATTCGTTTTGGTATAGTTACTGTTCAGTAATGCATTTAGGAAAAATGGAACACTATTGATTGTAATGATTTGATGTGATCAGAACAGAAATATAATGTACATATCACATACAGGTATATGTAATAAGTGCAGCAAAACAAAAGATGCTGTAATTTTATGTATGCTTAAATTGTGAACTATTCATAGAGTTATATGCTTGCTTTTGATTTCGGATTTATAAACATTATTACATTATGAATGACAATTTTTATCACTTGGTAATAATGGAATTCAATAATGGTTGTATTAATAAGAAAAGAACGCTGTATATGCAAAACATTTGATTTACATTAAATGTGACCAATGCTTTAAAGTAAATATTCAAAATCTATATAGTCTAGAGACACTATTTAAAAGTTTTCACAAGCTGGTAATTTTAAGGCAAATGTAATTATTTGTAAATTTTTGACACCAAGTGCGTATATCTTAATATGAAATCACAGTATTTAAGAAAGGTACTAATTTTCGAATTGATGCTTAACTTACAAAGCGAGTTTAATTCTTACTGAAATGAAATTATCAAGCATTTTAATTCTCTGATGAAATTGTGAATGAAATTATACATCTCGTCTAACACTTTAATTTGCAAAGTTCACAATTTACCTCGGTTGTTTCTCATTGCAAATTATTCTACCGAAACTAAATTTTCTTCCATACAGTACTTATATTAGTTCTATGCTTTTTACCATATCTCAAGACATCGGCATGTGAATTGAAACACACAGTATCATTGTATGATGGCAGTTATATCTGTGATGAGAAATAAGAGTAATATCACCTTTATTAATGATTAAAAAATTAATTAGAAATCCATCAAGCATGAAACTGTTATTTACAACATTTTATTTTTGGAAAGATTAAATTTGACATCGTTTCTGTCAAAACAAATATTCTATTATATTTTCGCAAAATCACAAATTTTGCCTTTCATAATGTTCTTATTAATGCACATTAATTTGTTTCATTACATTAATGCTAAGACGGAATTTGTTGAATTTCTATTCTGCCATAATCTATTCTAGTAGACATTATTATGCTGTTCTTTATTTTCAATCATTAGATCTCACCAGTAAATTATTCAAATTCAATTTTAACAGGCAAACGGATTGTATGGGTTCATATAAAATCCGTCAATAAAAAAGAAATAGATTTTCAAATAATGTCCGATTTGTTAGTTACTTTTTTTTTTAAATTAGTTAGCAGTTGATGCTAACGTAACCCTCATTTACTCTTGTACAGTCATTTACCCAGACTTACAGTAATGAGGCATAAAGAGATAGCTGCTGGGGGCAGGAAAAAGTCAATGTGACGATCAATATGACAGTCTTTTGAACACCATGAAATGATGGGCCCACTGTTGCACTGTAGTTCGCTACGATACCATTTCATGCCATCCACTATCATTTGAGGAATTGCTCTCCAATGGTACTAAAAGTTTGAACAAAATCTTATTACTAATTCATATTCTTATAATCGCGTATCTATTTGTATTCAATAGAGGTGTACGAGAACTCGAGAATCCCGATACATTCGAAAACCCAAATATGATCGGGAATCCCAAAATTTTCGAGATCCCGTTCCGATCCCGAATAACATTCTAGGCCCGTCCCAACCCGATATCGTCGGGTTCTCGCACACCTCTTTGGATCCAAACAGATTACACTTACAATGAAAAATTTTATTACAATTACAAAACAGTAATTGTAATAAACTCACCAGTCTTGTCACTTTCAGCTTTCTCTGGAGATGAAGATCTAGGACCCCATATTCTCACAGTACAATCATCTGATACAGAAGCCAACATATGATGATATACTGGATTCCATGAAACACAATTTACTGTCCTACTGTGCCCTGTTAATGTTGCTATTGGTAGTTCCCTCTTGATATGCCACACATATACTTTAGTATCTGGAATAAAAGTAAGTAACACATGTGTATATATCGTACCTAATAATCCAAACGAATATGTGTATAATGCATTTACGGTAATACAACTTGCCTTCACTACCAGAAGCAATGAAATCTTGATTTACACCGCCAAAACAACTATGAATTGTAAAATGTCCTTGTGTAATACCTTGGAAACGTCTTACTAAGCATCTATCTTGTAGATCCCACAGATCTACACTCTGATTAGCTACATTCAAAAGTGCAAGTCGATCTGTTTTATTTACACTAAATGACATCACAGGATGGTCTTCTTGCAATCTATAATATTATATTCATGTTTTCACGAATACCGTAGCAACACAGAAATCAGCGTAAAACAAACAATATTCAATGTAACCGTACATTGTGAAGTCACATAATTCGTCAAAATTGTATCCTCTAATTCGATGATGTGAATCAGCAGCCAGCACAGTTTTACCATCATTTTTGCACCACAAGCATTTCACTCTAACTCCTTCCCACGATTCTGACACGTTTCCTTCCAAGTCCTAAAATAACATAACCAATGAATGTTTGAAGATCCTTTAATTCTATAAGCGGTATGCATTATGAAATAAACTTGACAGATATGTTACAAATTGATAGAATTGTCCACGAAGTCCTCCTGCCACAAATTTACGCGAATCAGGATACCAGGCGCAAGCCGTAAGTGAATCGTCAGTGCTCTGGGTAACTGTTGCGCGTAATTCATAATGGGGTGGATCAATACTCCATAGCCAAAGTTCCGGACAGTCTTCGGGTCCACAGGCAATTAGAAGACTGCTGTCAGGACTCCAAGCGATTAGTGCCACTCCATAAGTGTGACCTTCTAACGTTTTTCTATGAGTTACTTTTAATGTTTCCTGTTTTCATTAGAAATTCGTTATTTGATCAGTTGCAAATATGTTGTTTCATTATGTGCGATAATTTACTTACAGGATCAACATCCCAAATAATCACAGTCATGTCCTTGGAACCTGTGGCTAACTTAAGACCATCCGGAGAAAATTTACAATACCACACTTCGTCACTGTGATTATTCAGCACCTGTATAGTATGGCACGGGAACTGTTCTTTGTTGCAACTATGGTCCACGAGCAGCGACACATTCTCTAAAGTCGTCTAATTACCGAGACAAATCAATTATGATCGCATTAATATAGATACAATACAATATTTCATGCAAGAGAATCCGTTGAGTAACAGTTTCCACTTAATGCATCACTATTTAGATTCTTAAAACAACTAAATGATTTTCCGTTATTCACGATTATTAAACTGCGGATTTTTATATTTTCTCTGTTAATGATATTAAGAAGTCGATAATAATATAATAATATACATAAATCTTTCTAGTGTCTTTTCAATTTTGTGATGGACGTATTAATTTTTGCCATTAATGCATAACATCCAGAGTCGCATGAAAGTTTGAAATAAAATCGTAATACCGAAGTTAAGTAAAATTAAATGCATGAATAGTACCTGGGTTTGAGTTACGTGGTATGTGCACTGTTGATTTTGCATCTCTACAGCTTGGCACAACAGATAGTGAAGACGACGTGGTGGTAACATAATGGAAGGTGGTAGGAATTTCTGTAGTCTGTCCATTAAGGCCGCCCTTGATGTTGCACCTTTGCCATCCCAGCCTGCTCGTGTCTGTTAACAAGTGTCTATTTGCTAGTGATCAAATTTTCAGTAGCAGGTTAGTTTCAGAAATTTCTATGCATATACAAGATTCAATTTTTTAATGAATTTATTAGTAGCCAGTCGCTATATTGCAACAAAATATGCAGTACACGTTACACCATGTGTGTTCCTGCAATATGTATAACATTCTCAATATGATTGTGTTTAATAGTACCTGTAACTCATCACGTCCACTACACATCATAAATGCAGATAATTGGTGGACACGATTTGTATTATGACCTAGGGGTGTAAGTTCGTTGCGTAAAACATGTATTGCTTCTACTACCAATCCATCTTCCAAGTATTCTAAGTATTTCTGTTCTAGTAACAAGAACTTCATCTCCTGCAATCGATGAATATTAATGCAACATATGTATATATATGCGTGTTATACATAATTAACCCTTTACAAACTCTTTTTTACACATAAAATGTATGTGCGATTTCAATATCATTTCTGGCTGTATTTCCGAAAACGTCCATGCTCCGGATTGGATGGAATTTTGGAAATATGTTCTTTTTCGACTAAAACGATGATTGCGAGAAGAATTTTTAGCGACTTGAAAAAATCTGTTTACACCATTTGAGTGTCACTCCCTACGTTACCGACGCAAAAGTTGTAAAACATGCTAATTATGAAAGATGCCCATATTGACCATATGTGTAAGTTATTATAGCGTTGCGAGGTGAAAGAAAGTGGAGCAGATCCATTTTTGCAATTAATAGAAAATATGAAATGTGTATACTCTGCAGACTAATAAAATCTTTCTAAGATCTTCATTCAAGTCTGTAACTTCCTTGTCTGTAATTGTCACTTTTGAAATTCAGATATTGATATCTGGAGAGATCGGACTAGGTTTGAGTTAGTTTTGTTGACGTGGAGAGAGTTTGGTTGCCACCCCTCTCCCAAAACATTAGACGGCCGAAGGATGTCTAAGTAGGGTCATTATTTGTTTTGAAAAGTTTGGCGATTATACTACATTGTGGCGGTAAGGTAGGGAATGACATTAAATTTCTAAAACAAATTTTTTCAAGTCGCCAAAAATACTTCTCACAATCACTATTTTAGTGGAAAAAGAACCTACTTCTAAAATTTCAAGCAATTCGAAGCATGGACGCTTTCGGAAGTTTAGCCTAATTTTTTTTTTTATTGCAATCGTTGTTGAAAATACAAATAAACCTCACAAGAGTGGTCAACTCTGAATTTCTTCGTTTGCAAAGGGTTAGTAGAATTAAATTGATTGAATAATAATGATTTTTACCAATAGACTCTGACTTGCATCATTTAAAAATGATTTAAGTTCGTTAAGATCATGCTCTGCTTTAGTCCAATCCCCATCCATAACGTGATGTCTAAACTTTGCAGCTGCAGGATGATCCAGCCTGCAACCTGACTCTTGCATAAGAAGATCTGCTGTTCGACTGAAATTTACATTTTATTTTATCAATTTTAAATAGTTAGAAAACTTGTGTAGGTCTAAAAACATGTTAGCTATTTCGTTTTTGTTGAAAGAGTAGTTCTGTTCGACCGGGTAACCAACAAATCTACTAAGAAACAAGTAAACAATCTTTATACATTTTGAACACTAAATTGAAAGTAATATATTATTATGCTCTGTTACTAATACAATTTATAATTATACACCTGTATATATAGCTTTTTTATATTGCCTACATCATTATAAAGCAAGTATAACTTGCAGATACTAGTGACTATATTTCAAGATTCTATAATTAGCTTTCTCCCACCACGCAGTATGCAGTCCAGATAGGTTGCAATACAATAGTTCTGATAAATGCATACGTACAAAGAGCTCTCAAGGAACAAAGAAACACCGAAAATCCTCAACAAAAACGAAGGAATGATTAGCAAACTAAAACTGTTATGTTAAATGCAGAACAGTTTCCAAAGCGTGTACAGTACGCTACTGTTTTTCGATGGAAACCCAAATTTCTCCACAAATCATAGCCACATATAGGAGTCAAATGATATTGACTACATACTCGAGTCCAACTGTCTTCAAATGTTGTCCGATGAGTCTCACAATGTCTTGATTCGTTTTGTCCATTATTTTCGGAGGTCCTAAGTTCTGATTAGTTTCTCCGTTCACACCGTTGATGTCACTGTCCGATTCCGGTATCATGTTGCCGTTCGCATGTGGTCCACCGGAGTCAGCCGTGCCTCCATTCTGCTGAAGTCCGGAGGAAATGCCACCGTTCGAGGTCTGCTGTTGCATTACGCTGCTACGTACACATGGAAACGTTATCCCTGATAGCAATGACTGGTCCACGATATGCTAACGCATACATGGGTGCCGGCATAACATGTTAAGGTTTCGAACAAGTCGACGCAAGAACCAACTGTTTGGTATTTTATTTTTTTCTTGAACAAAACGTTAAAACACTCTGATCTCGTGCGAACCAGGTAACTAGCGAACGTGATTCGATTAATTCGATACGAGCATGAAAATAGGTAGGCAAAACCGCGCATCAAACGAATCGGACGTTGCGACACGTCTTCGGATTTCGGAAGGATACCGAGATACACGCGAAAGCGTCGTTACGAAGGGGGTAGGCCCCCCTCGTGTGTTGACTACGCGATCACGACGTTTAGGGGCCTGGTTGGAGTTACCGATAGTTTTCCATCTCGGGATCGGTGTGGTGCTCGTCCGCTGGTCGTAGGGTAGTCGGGAGAGAACTACGGGACCTTTTGCGCGGTGGCGGAGCGAGTCCACCGTCGTCCGACTCGCCGCTCGAGGCCAGGCTTATGCGCGTACCGCCCCGTTTTTCACACGATTATTGTCCCTAAGATCGTTGGTGGGGCTGGGGCTGGAGCACGCACGCAGCCACGGTTGCGTTCTACGGAAAACTCGTAGCCTCCCCCCTTTTTTTTTCTCTCCACTTGTCTTCCCGATTCACGCGTCCGCCGTTTATTCTGCCGGACTTTACTGCCCGACGATCAGAAAACGAAGAAAAACAGAATTCTTGTATGTCTGCCAAAACGGATACGAACAATGACTGCTACACAGCTGATACTTGTTTAGATCGTCGTTTACGTCACACTGATCTTCTTTGCAGATAGTTCCGCTGACTATGGCGCCCACTATGTCCGCTCACATACGTTGACTTTCTAAACCTGCGAAACCCGTTTGCTTCGGGCCTTCGCCGTAGGATGACACCACCTATCCGCTCGAGCCGCGCGTAGCGGGCATTTCGAATTTTCTAAAGGAATTTCATTAATAAACTTTCAAGCGCTAAATCAATCGCTTCGGGGATATCGAAAAATCGAAGTTTATGCGACCTGTTAACGCTACGTTACGACTAGACAGCGGATTATATGCATTTATGGAAAGAATAGATAGGTAAAACCTAAAAAAGTGAAAAGATTACGAAAATTTATGGATACCGATGTATTATTTCGAATTCTATACAATCTTTAAAGGGAAGAAGAGATATTTGTATTTGGCGCCTGTCTCTTGGAATCGACGAAGAAGATTTTTGTTTTTCATAGAGATCTGTAGACTAGTTTTTATCTGATGTATTAATCATTTAATTCGAGTACGTAATGAAAACATTATTTACTACAGTCTATCCTTGAGTCACGTTAATACGGTACAAGTGCAATATAAGCAGCGCTAAGGATGCGATGAATCAAATAATCTGAACCTTTAAGCTTAAATACTTTAAAGCCAATGATATACTTTTAACATTCATTGGTCTATACACACACGTTTATCAGTCTCTCTATTCCACATAAATATGTCGACATATTCAAATACATTCCATCTACTCACGTATAGTATTACACCGACGATTGTTTAGCAATATCAATGAACGTAAGATTACATAACATCGAACCGATAATGTAGCAATCGTGTACTTTATCGTTTATTAAAAATAAACCGGGAAGCAATGAACAATTTACGATAGGAGTATAACGTCCACGGTCACGCGGATGTAGTCAAATGAATTGTATAAGTCGTTTAATTTGTACAATGAAATATAGGAATCGATCGAGAATCGTCGATATGAATCGATTTACAAAACAGTAAAAACATTCAAAAAGGATTCGAAGATGTCATTGTACTATTTCGGATTGATCGAGTTTATTAAGGAAAGAGATAAAAATCTACATCTTGTATCGAGCAATTAATCCAGAAAATGTTTCTTTCGCATAAAAATCCGCAGTCTATATATATATTTTGGTATCGGCGCGCTTCGATAGTTGATGCAGTTCGCGTGTAGCTTCGTGGGGTGCAAGTGGATTCCACTGTTAGGTTAGCTCGCCGACTATGGGGAGCCGGCAGCCGGCGTGTGCCGCTAGTCAGTCACTCGCCGGCCGCCGGTGCAGTACGTTGTGATGGTGGTTTCTGCGTCTCCGTACATCTTCGTTCCGCAGAACTGTGTCCTAAATATTTAATGCGTGCTCGCACGTTTCACGCTTTACCAACGCAGCCGACGGATTTTCTTTTCGCAAGAATGTCGTTCGCGATGCCGTTAAAACGGCTTTCCTGCGGTTTAAGCGACGTGTGGTAAAAAAGAGAAAAGATAGAAAAGAGAGAGAGAGAGAGAGGCAGGGAGAAGAGGGATTCGTTAAAGATCACGTGAGATTTTACGGGAGTCGTGTAAATTTTTGGCGGCAAACGTGCGATTTTTGTGTTGTGCTGTGTATTTTATAGTATTCTCGCTGAAAAGTGTTTTTATTCGTTACGACCACTTGTTGCGCGCCTAAAGTAACCCCCCCTTTGTGTTCGTTGGATTAACCGGATTACGTGCGTCGTCGGGATGTTCTTTTCGCCGATATAAATCACCGGGAAACGTAAAGAAGTGGTAAGCACCTCCGATTTTAATATCACGTTCTTGACTTCTTCTTTTTTTTTTATTCACGCGAATGCAAAGAAATGACGCGTCTCACGCGGCGATAAAATCGTTTCTCTGTAAACTCGCGTTCGTGGTTCTTCGGCGGTCGAGTTTATTTGACGTTTCACCAAGTGACGCCATGCACTTCGAAAGCGCGGGCAATCACGACATTTTCAGATTACGATAGACGGCTGCTACGTTGCTCCCCAGTCGTCCGATCAACACATTCCGGATTCCAAAAATCTGGAATCGTGCCAAGAGATGTTACGTGTCACCAACGTGAGAAATCGATGCCAATTAATTTGTATTTTCTCGGAATACGAGACATTGTCCTTTTAACGATCTGCATTCGAACAGAAATGTTTGGTGAAAACCGTTCACCAGTACGAAAATGACTGGACGCACGGGTCGGGTCGGATGCGCGAATTAAATTCTCGACCCGTGCCGATCCGACATTTTCCGGTTCTCACGCGCGCATTTAGTTAATATCGATAGCCGCTTTCGCTACGATTGCTCGGACGAGTTTGCGGGAATCGACGTAAGAGCACGAGTTTAAATGGGCTTCTACGTCTACGAAGAATAGTCGTGTGCATGCGCGCGATGTTCGCGTGTAAGGAATTCTCCGCGGCGGACGTACGCCTTCGAGTGTACGTACGCGTCTGTGTATGCACATTTCGACGGCCACCGTGCGACAGCACGTCGTCGAGTGGAATGAGCCGTGCGCTTTTAGTGCGACGAAGAAGGGTTGCGCAGGGGTCGCCGGCGGGGAGAGGGCAACGGAAGGGAAGGGCAAATCGCGCGGAGCGATGGGTATTCAATTCTCTCGGCGGCGTTTTTTCGCAATTCGATCGTAAAAAGATGCTTGCCTCCTCGAGTAACATTCGAATCGCAGAGCGAATCTAGAAAAATGAAATTTCAAAATCAGGCTGAACCGCTGGCGCAACCATAGTACATAATATTCCGCGATCGAGAAAAAACTCGGTCGAAATTGGAATTATTAGGTCTACCGGAAAGTTCTGTCCGATAGTGTCACACCAACTGACACTAAAAGTTGACTTCGGTTGACTATCTTTATCATTGCATTTACACGCACGTACTCTCCTAAAACGATGGAAAGTATATTCTACGATAAATATTATCAAATGTATGAAAATTGTGTTATTTTCTTTCAATTCAAAAACGGGCTAATATATTTGTAATTTGGAGCATAATTGCTTTTTAATTTGTTCGTCGTACGCATTACCAGCGAGAGGTGCAACGATGGTACATAATATTCTGGGATCGCGTTGCAATTGCGGTGTAATGAACTCGTTCGGTCGAGAAAAATTTCGGTCGAGATTAAAATTGTACTCGTAATTTCGAGCGTGTACGCGAGCGAGCATAATTGCTTTTTAATTTGTCCGTCGTACGCATTACCAGCGAGAGACAATCTTCGAAACTGTTTAGCGTGTTCGTAAGCGTCGAAATATCTCCGATTTAAGGCTCTACCGAGAAATTTGTTGAACTCTCCAAGGACTCTCAATTTCGAATGATATTCGAAGTATTTCGACGCGTCTCGAGTCCATCGCTGGCCGCGGGACGGGAAGAGGTTGTCCGCAGGGAGGGGGCACATTCCACAGTGGATGCGCATGCGCGCATTCTGACTCGCGGCACCCGCGCATTCGACCGCGTGTATCCACTGTTGTTGAGGTTAGCTTCTTCTGGTTTCTATCTCGAAAAAGTCATTTCGCCGCGGTACGTTCAATCGTATCCGGCCACACTTCTCCGATTAGGTAAACGCCCTTGGCTACATTTCGACAATAACTCTGAAGGAATTGTCAGCTTCGCATATTCTCGACGACGATGTAATACTACACTGAACGTACACTGCATACTCGAAAAAAAACGTCCCTGTTTTCTTTTATCGCTATTGAACCTCGCGGTACTTGAATCTCCAGCAGTTTTATTTATCTTCTATGTTGTTTTGTATCTTCGACATTTTCAGTATGGACAATTTTTTTTGAGAAATGACCATTCTCATTGCAGCGTCCTTTAACTCATTTGCGTCACAAGGAAATATGAAAAGAAGGCCTTTATCGCCAACCTTTTTTTAAAATTATTATATTTAGGTACAAAAATGACTAGAAGTAAAAGAGCTTAATATTTCAGCATTATAAGAAAACATAAATTGAGCGTGTATATACGGCCCGGTGATAGTGACCAGGAAAATTGAGCGTATACATAGAGCGTATAATTAAAAACTATTTGAAAAGCTTCCTATATTTATTATTTGAAATTCTTGGTTTTGCTCTCAACGCCAACTGTAACCGAACTATATCTGCGATCTTCCGAGCGAGAATTCTAACGCTATGATTTCGTACACGCGTTCTGTTCTATCTGGTTTACGTGCGTGGCGAGAATGCTCGTCTTTTCGATGCGGCGGAGGAAACTTCGGATTTCGCTGTGCGCGACCGTAATAGGACAGAAATGCCCGATTGTAGGCAGACAGAACGGTTCCCTGACGCGGCGTTCTCTTCAACTTTGGCTCGCCGTGCTGAATGTTAATACGTAGCAGAAACGGTAGCCGCGACTATCTCTCGCCATTACACGGTTCTAGCGCGGTTTAATATGAGAAACTATCGCCTCTACCGGGCCCGTGTAAGCATTCGCCTTTAAATCGTTGAACACGAAAGATCGCAGAAAATGCCGTCCCCCTAAACGGCGAAGGGGGGTTTCATATTAATGGGACAGGTCACGTTCGCGGTACTAAATTTCTTTATTGTCGCGCCAGTCGTATTTCCTCTACTCGCGTGCATTAAAAATCCGTAGCATCCGCAGGCGTGTACGTGGCCGATGGGATTCTCAGCAGCGGCGGCAGCAGCCGTCTTTATTCTCGCTGCTGCGTCCTTTTTGCTGGTGTCCCGGGTGTCGCGTACGTCAGAAAGGTTGTGTATACTTTCGTAATAAGTTTCGTAGAATGATCCCGTGTACCCCCTCGTTCGTATATTTCGCGTAGTCGCCGACGCCGCCGCCGCCGCCGCGTAGGTATGCAAAAAAGATGGTGAGGAGGGTACCCGGTTGGTTCTTTCGTTCCGTGTAAAACCGCATGGACGCGACGCGCGGACGGTGCCTGCGTGCGTGACCAAGCGTTCACGATATCGTAAGTTATTGCTCCCCGTGTCATACCGGCCGCGTTGCCTCCGCATCTCTCGCACCCTCGCCTCGCCTCGCCCCGCCTCGCTCCGCTCCGCCTCGCCTCGCCTCGCCTCGCACTTTTGTGTGTTTGTCCAGAGTAAATATCGCCCCCCGTGCAAAATACTTTTCGAGGCTGCGTCGGAGGCCGGCCGCCGCCTGCGCCAGGGCAAATAATATCCGGGCATCTCTCGCCTCGGACCCCGGCATCCGAGGGAACGTCCGCGAAGACCTTTGCTACGCGGCGTCGTATTTTGCACTCGCAACCGCGAACAAAATCTTCTCCTACGGTAGTGGTATTCCGCATACCGCATAACTCGCGCGATCGGAACGGTGCGCCGACATTAAACGCGCGTCTCGCGAACCACGCGAGGATTTATTCGAACAATTAACCCCTTGCCTGCGGACCGGACTCCGTCGCGAACCGAACCTAAACGCCGCAACAATGTCCGCGCAATTTTTACCGATTTTTCCGTTTATTTTCGCCATTTTTTTAAAAACTTTGACTTCGCGAAGGTCGGGTAGGTGCGCAAGCCGGAATTTCAGTAGAATGTTGTTTCTTTTTTTGTTGTTCGAGTAAATGGAAAGGGGAAAGTAGAATTTCGTTAACGGAGAAGATGGTTTTCGACGTTTCTTCGCTGCGATTGCGAGGATTTTTCCCACGCGTAGAGAAAGAGAAAATTTGGTCCAGGCGGATCAGCTACCTGTGTCACGTACGGTTTAGGCATGCCGGAGTGTGCGAGATTAACTATATACGATACCAGAACCGTAATGAATAATATTGCGATGATGTCACGATAGGTCGTCGTACGTGATAGCCGGTTTTTTCTTTCTGGCGGTTCATCTCGAAAGGCGAAGGAGAGAAAAAAAAAAGAGAGAAGGGCTAGAAGGAATTCGTGTCCGGTGTTCTTCGACGAGGCTCGCCTGCTCGAGTAACAGTAGCGTCGCAAAACAATCCTTTGTTCTACGGATCGGTCGGATTAGGTTCAACGTTGCCTGTGCTTCCTTCCTCTATCCACTGTTGTTATTGGACTCGGTGTAATAAATACGTTGTCATTATTATGATTGATGCATGAAAGGGTGTGCAGGAAGTGCCGGTCATTTCGAAGCACGCGTTACACGCGCCGTGTTCCACGAGGAAAGAGAAAGAATCGAGAATATCGTATAGGCTGGGCCGGCGGTTCATGGTAAATATCGAAGAGGAGGCAATTGTATGGCGTCCGTGGTGCAGTTAGGAATGTCTGAATGATGGCCTCTCCGGCCGGCTCCCCGTCCCCGTTCTTATAATTTCCGAGGCACAATAACGATTCTGTCCTAACGATAAGTAGCGGCGCGTAGAAGGCTCATCGTGAGTTTACGAGCAGCCTAGCCTGGAATCCATCATTTCTCTAGGCTCCACTTAAAGTTCCGATCCGAGGGCGTTTCGTGGAAGCGGTGTACCAACCGTGGCCATGATTCTCTCCAACATATTTTCACTGCCTCCGTTTCCACTCCACGCGGCCGCCGGAAGAAAGTTAAATGGGCGCGCGCTCGGTCGGAATACCAGAAGGGATTTGCGGAACATCCTCCGCGGAAAAGAAGAATCCGTCGGTCTCTTAAGGGGGCCGGCAGGCATTTGGCCTTGACTGTCACGCTACGTTACGCTGTGTCTTTTTTTTCCAGACATTTTACGTCTTAAATAAGTAAGTGATCAATTAGAAATCCATACCACCGTGTTTGTACATGATACGAACACTAAGTCTCTCGAAATTAAGACAATCTCTCGGCGGCAGCCATCTTGTGACGTCGTACTTGCTTCAGAATTCGAATTTTCTGCCGAATATTACAAATTACTCCACGATCAGGTAGAAATTCGCAATTTGGGCTCCACACAGACGTAGATTGGACTTTTAGGAAACACAATTGACCACTTCTAACTTGCTTATTGCAATATTGAAGCGGCAGTTTGTCTAGATTTTGACCCTTGCATAAATATATGGATTTCAAACGGCCCCCTTAAGCCTCCGGCCGAAATATTTGTTATCTTTCATTTCGGAATTTGCCTCGCACAATTCGTTTATATTCCCATAGCTAGTCCACGAGGAACATTGGTGCATTGTTGGCACGAACCATGAAATTGTGGCGCTACTGAGCAACGAAATTAAATAACTGTCGGCGCAAAAGTGAATGCCAAGTGTGTAACTGGTCCGAAAAATAGTTTGTTTGAAAGTATAAGAATTGTTATTCCGATGGTACGTTGATCCACATCTCGGAGAAAATGAACTCGAGACCCGAGCGCGCTCCTGAGAGCGTTTGAAGCAGGCGCACATTCCAAGGACGAAAGAACGAAGCCTTGAAGTTCCCCGAGGGGTCGTATCTTCGCTGTTAGACGTCACGGTGGATCACGAATTTTCCCGGCGCGGCTCGTGGAAAAATCGATTTTACTCGTGCGGCCAGGCCTTTCGGGTTTTTTACGGTTATTAGAATGGCGCGCAAACGTGCACGCGCCGAAAGCGCCTCGGCAGGATTCCGAGCTATTTCTCCCGAGGAAATCACAAAGAATGTGGTCGAAGGCGGAACGCGCGCGCAGGTGCTTCTGTTCCCGTCTTTCTTTCTCGTACGGCGCAGGCCGCAACCCTCGATCCCGCTCCTTTCTCCGGTCCCCGCTGGCGGAGACCGGAGCGGAGAGCCTCTCTTCCTCGGTTCAGCTGTAAAAATTGCCTACGAGGGTCTAAATATTCGGAGGATACCGCGGGGTGATTATAATTCTTGGGCCGGAGTTGCCTCGAACGAAGGAATGCCGAGGGGCGGCTAAGACAAAGCGCGATCTCCCTCTTCGCCCTTTATCTCTTCAGCGCTGAAGATTAGTATCTTTAGTCGGACGACAGATGGTCGTCGGTAGCTACACAGTCCAGATTCTATACATAAAGTCTGGAACCAGTCTTCCTCTTCGTCTTCCTCTTCGTCTTCGTCTTCGTCTTCGGCTTCGTCTTTGCTTTCGTCTTCATCTTCTTCGTCCTCCTCTTTGTCTTCGTCTTCAACCTTGTTTTTATCTTCGTCTTCGTCTTCAACTTTGTTTTTGTCTCTGTCTTCGTCTTCGGCCATCTTCGCTCTCCTCCTTCTCCTTCTTCCGTTTGTACGGTTCTATCTTTTTATTTTCTCAGTCGTATCCCCACCCCCCCCCCCCTCTCTGCTTCTACTCTTTTTCACTTCTAGGTTTTCGCCTCTCTTTCTCTTATTTCACGGTTATAATCGATCGCTGCCTCGGCCGGATCTGTTCGAGCGTGTTCGTAAGAACCGGTAACGCGGGATCGCGGATCACGACGCGAAATGAAAGTCTAATTAAGTCCAAGTCCGTCGTAAATATCGGCTGTCCTTTTTTTTTCTTTCTTATCGTACCCTCCTCGAACGTTACGCAACACTGTCGCGTCCCCGCGAACTATCATATTTCGGTCCACGGTCGACGCGTTCCTACCATGATTAAAAAACTCCTCAGGGGTTGGTGGAACGCCGCAGAACTCATCCACCAAACACCTTGTACAGAAACACACAAGATAATTAACTTCCTTTTTCTATTAGCCACACTCATTGAATCGCATCTATAATTAATAAGTAGACTGCGGATCTTTATGTGAAATACGAATTAACGTTAATTGCGAGAAACTGAGGTTAGGTAAAAATGTATTTTCTGTTTTTGTCATCTTAAACAATGCATAACGATAAACGAAAATTCTTCTAATGTTTCTGACCTGTTAGTTTTTGTCATAAATGCATAAAAATCTGTTAACACTGCTATCTCGGTCACACGATTTTTCTTCTAGTTTGAAAAATTAATTTTGTCGATAATACAGTTGCTTGAACTGGACATCATCGGGATTTGTACGGTTCTAGAAGTAATCCTTGCGATGAGCTTTAATTTCAATTGTAGCGGCTAAATTCTTTTGGAGGGTAATTCTTCGGCAGTCAACGTTTTAATTGGCATGCTTTTCCTTCAGCGAATTCCGCCGACTGTATCGCTCGATTTTGAACGTCAGGTTTCAAGGAACACAATCATTTTATATCGAATTGCTTCTAAAAAGAAATGGGCACGGCGTTTCGCCGACACGATGAATCAAAAGTCGAAACCCGGAAATTTGCGGGAAACAGCCGTGAGGGTATCACATGCTTCCGGCAGGATTCCGGAACACCTGATAACAGTACCGGTGATCAAGCGCCGATCGATGATCGACTCGCAGTCGCGCGGCCGCGACCAAGGAAATTCGGTATACCGTGCTAACGGCTTTTACGAATTTTCGGCACGGACACAGTTGATGTATTCTGGCTTAACACATGCTTCCGTTCTCTCGTAACCACGGCAGTTAGGCGGCCTGATGGAAACGTAATCACCGAGGAGAATATTGGGTCCGGTCGATCGGGGGCCCGACCAACCTCCTTTCCCCTAACCTCCTCTCGAAATGCGCAACGGGCGGGTATTCTCGCGAGCGAACGGCCGAGCGAGCACGGGGTGTCCCGATTATCATAATTATATCTCGATGTGATGAGTCATGCTCGGGTGTGGGCTCGCAACACGAGCAACGAGAGGAGAGGGTACCGTTTCGCTTCCTCCCCTTCGAATCTTTTGGTAGCTCGAAAAAATACACAGAAATGCACTGTACACAGCAACGTCTAGGTATTACGCGCGACGATTTCGGGACAAAAATGTCACTTACAGCGAATTCTCGATGTATGTCAACAACACGGGTCTTGCCAGCGTCGTGTATCGTCCAGGGGACATGCCGTGTTATGTTTACACTCCTCGGTGTTCGAGGCCTCTCGAGCTTCTTGCGGTATAACCCGCGGTAGTGGGCATAATTCCGCAACGTTTACTATCCGGGCCTTCCCTCACGACTAGCGTTGAACGTAGGATAGCGAGTAAACATAACATCGATACCAGCGTATCAGTGACGCAATAGAGAAGAGCGTAGGATGCTCATTTTATTTTTTAATAATATAATCAACGGAGATATAAACGGAGAAACGAAACTTTAAGGAATTTCATGTGAAACGTGCTGTATAAACATGAATATTGTTTGTCATTTTCTTACTCTTTTTAAATGGGAGCAAATCGGGTAGTAGTATGAGACGGTGTTGCTTTTCAGAGTTACGAAATACGAGCATAACAAAACGTTAAAAATAATGATACAACCGCGATTAGAAGGAAAATGTATTTTACTTTACGATCGCGATGGGACATCTGAATGAACGACCCACAATTCTTATCTAATAGGAGAACATTCGATTTGCACTCGCTAAATACGCAATTACGAGAGCAACGCATTCGAAGATATTATTCGCGAAGAGAAACGTTTCGAAGGTTTATTTCGCCAAGAATTTTTCGATAGTCTGATCAGATTCGCGGTCCAGCTAATCGGACGTAATTATTCTGGGTGATCTGATTGGGAAAGGAGAAGACGTCGAACGTGGTTATTTGAAACGCGGGAATATTAATGTCGCCGCGCGTGCGGGTTCGCTTTGCGCGACGCCGCGTTAATTGTTGACCGAGAGGAGAATTAAAAAGCGAAATCGAGTCGATAATGTAGACGTCGATGTTGCACCTTGGACGAGCACACGTTGATACGAGAAACAAGAGCGTTAAAAGAAGAAACACGAAATGGGACTCGAGAGAAGCGAAGAAAAAATAAAAGTATAACATGGCGGCATGTGTTATCTGACGGCGGGTTACCGAGGGCTAATTTACAAGGTCTGTAAACGCGCGTAATCCTCGGTCGCTGAAAACGCCGACGACTGTCGTCGTGATTCATTCGCTCCGAACGATCATGTAGCGTTACCGAATTCGTCAGCAAACACGTAGAGACGCGTATTGAAAAAATACGCTGGCGAAGTGGAAACCAATGTTACATAAGGACAAGTTTAATATCGGATTCCTAGAAAAATACTTTTATCTGTCATATTTATGGCCTTGATGATAAAACCAAGACTTTACGGTAGCGTTCCGCTGAAGTTGGAAAACTTTTGTAAATAAAGTCGACGTCGTGAAATACACACGGCTGAAATTCGTCAAGACCGTATAAATGTCCACAATAATAGTCCCGATGTATTTGTTGCGCCACGAAAAATGAATTTTTATTGTGCTATAGGTCGGTAAATTAAATTCGATTGGGATATCAAGGATGTAGAAGAGTAAAAATAGTTTCGTCAATGAAAGGTCGTTTATGTCAGCGAAATTTCACTTTGTAATTTCTTTTATGTTCCAACTATTACATATTAAAACAGAGACTTCGATATGCGTTCCAGAACTTGTTTAGATTTTTCGAAGCCTAGGAAAAAAATTAGTCGCGAACATAAACGGCCCAACTTGCCCACGGAAGGTGCAAAAAGCATGCTTACCTACGGAGGGTTCAGATTATGATCCGACGGTCGACGGGAGCAAATGGTGCGTTTTTGTCGCCTCACGAACGTTCTCAGAAATTCATGGATTTTCGATTATTCTCCGATGACGGTTGATTCTAAGTATTCAGCTCGGAGAACAGACAAATAAAGCGATGTGACACAATATGTACCCGCAGTACACGTTCTTAGCCATGACCTCTGTTATAAACCCGAAGGTATCTGCGCGTGACAAATACTCGTAGCATCAAAACAGCACCGTTCGATTAACCGAACGTTTCGCGTCCTCTGATTGGGCCCGCGCGGCCATGGTTTTGCCGCGGCGGGTTCCGCGAGAGAAAATTCTGTCCGTATAGGAGGATTCGCATTTTCTCCGGTCGTGTGTATTCGGTGACTTACGAGCGTCGTCCGTTGTATGTGTAACGTAGGATTTACAGTGGAGAGATGGTCGTGTCCGACCTGCATAATCCCGGTGCACGATCCATAATGCATCGACGAGCACCGCCTGCCTGGTCACAATTTATAATTTATTGCCAAGTTACGAAGCTGCATCTCCCGCAGCTTTTTTCCCCTCCCTCCCTCCCACCCTCCCTCGCAAACCCCCACCACGCCCCTCGTCATACACAGGCACACTGATTGTTGCTGCGAGTCTGGTAGTTAACGCAGCTCCTCTCTCGCGGGGGCACCTTGGAATCTCGTTTGATTTAAATGACGCTGAAGGTAAGCGTTTTCGATTGAATTTACGTGCGTGACTCCCCCCCCCCCCCCCCTCGTTATTTACGCGCGAATACTACGGTCGCGGAAAAACCAGGAACGAGCTTTTCGATTTTTTTCAAAAATACCATAGAACCCTTTGCATTGGGATTTCGCACACATATCCATTTTTTATGCATCTTATGCCTATTATAAGTTTCGGTAATTTTGTTCGAAACGAAATTGATAAGTAAGGAAACCAAAATTCGGAAACGAAGTATTTTAAATTCTAAATTCACAGATTTGATAGATATGTCAGTATTGAATTTTCTTAGATCAATTCGGCGATCTATATGCGAAAACGAAACAAATATACTTCCATATTATCGTTTTGAATGAACTACTGAACATGTCCGAGTTCAAGGTCAACGTGTAGTACCTAGTCGAAAGTACGTAGTGTCATTTAGAAAACGGCGATTTTTCGTTAAGAAAAGTCAATTCGTGAGAAATTTGTTTAACAGTTTGAAGTTTCGTTTGAGAGATTGTTTTGCGGAGTTATTGTTAGACGGTACACCCTGTATAGGAGAAAGTATTTTCATTGTAACGAAGGATGTCCCTTGATGAAGGCCGATTACTCGGAAGCCCATCGCGAAAGTATTTCTCAATTTATGTGGTACCATCATTGATATTCCGTCGAGGAGCACGACTCCTCTCGGCCGAAGTTAGGGAGAACGTGCCATAGAAAGGAATTTATGCGAAGGGCTTGCGGTGTTCCGACCTTCACGGTCACGTTGCAGCCGGACCTCAAACCGCACGAAGGTTATTCCGAACAATTCCACGCCTTGTCTCCGGCTCGCAGGACCGGGTCACAGAATAGAACGACACTATTGTGAGGCTGTAACAGAAGGGTGTGCGCGCGTGCAGCGATTTTTATCGCGACCGGCCGATACAAAAATTCCAACGGGATATTTAGAGGCATTCCATTGTTGCCGGACGGTCTTCTTTTCTTCTGCTTTTCGTTCCGCACAGTGACGAACCCTTCGGATGCTGGATGTTCATACAAAAATTCATTCGTTTCAGATCAATATTTCTTCTCCAATATCTATTTTTACATTTTCCCTATTGGCTCCTCTGAAAAGTTGCAAAATTTTTTACAAACTTATTTTATGATTAGACTGCGGATGTTTATGCAATTTTTGTAGACGTATTTGGAGATAGTGGAGTCGATTAAAATTTAATTCTCAGTGGTGGTAGCCTTTGTAGATCTGAAATATATAAAAATCCTACTAAATTCTGTCGAATTCTAACATTTTTTTTTTAAATTGTCAGAAAACATAAATGCATCAAGATCCGCAGCCAATTTATGATAGTTGAGCAGCACTTGCCGAAAAATTGAACTAAATGTCTTAAACTAGGCAGCCATTTTCCGGAAAAAGAGGAGAAAGAGTTGTTAATAGTATTTTTAATTGTAATAAAATAACACGATTTCCATTGATACGATCTGTAGTACGTTAATGAGTGCCGAGAACTGCAGACTGTAATCTTGTTCATGGAAGCTGAAAAATTCAAACGTCTCCTGGAATCAGGAATAGAACAAAAATAGTACTAAATCTTGGTAATGGTTCAACCAAAAAGTTTCGTTATTGCAACTAAAAAAGAACAGTTTTACATTGAACACTCTTCGCTGTCGATTGAAAATAAGAAATCTCTGGTCCAAAGCTGAAAATGATCAACTAGCTTTCTATACGTGATTCCCAGTAGTAGGTTATGTCACCTCCCACGTGACGTGCGACCGCAGCGACAAACTACTGTTGTCACGTGGCTTGCGACCGATAAGTGTAAAAATTCGTTTGTTCCCGAAGTGTAACCTTGTCAGGTTACCAGTTAGCACAAACTATATCACGCGTAAACACCCCAAGAACGAAGAAAGCGTCCGCTCCTAAATAACAGAAAAACGATCGCGCAGAAGGTGTGGCATACCTCGTATACCGTCATTAACTTGTACGATTGCTCGCGCGCCTCACGATAGCTGACATAAACCGTGAATCTTATGAGAGAAACAAATGCAACTAATCAGACAACTAATGCCAGATAACCGACATTACCTGCTCGTAAAAACCAACATCCTCTCCGCTCACAGACTCGTTGAATTGATTCTGGGAAGTGGCCGGAATCACCCTTGAAACACAATTTCGTTTGTACAATTATTTCTGCAGTTTTTACAGTTTGTCGTTCCTCTTTCACAGGACTTCTTTTTGTCTCTATTTTTGGTCCTCGAGCGAGCTCGAAGCGAGACATTCAGTTTGCTCGCTCGCTCGTGACCGATGGGTCACATCGGCACCGATGTAATTGTTACACGCACGTGACCGATCGAATTGGCTATCGATATGTGTTGACAACCTTCCGGTAAATAAAGCGTTCAGAATGGAAGAAGGATTCATGCGGTGTCGGGCCGGGCGGCGTACCGGTTCCGTCGCGATTACAATTTCAGATCGATTCGTACATCAATGACCGTGCATAAATCTGTTTTACCGTAAACAGTGAACAATGGCAGGGGTGAGGGGAAGAGGGGAGAATGGTCGCGACAAAAATATCCGCTGAGCGTTCGAGGGCAGCGAATACTCGGGGACCAATCCTCTCGCGATCGGTACGCGTCTTACTCGGTGGAAATGGCAAGGAACGCGAGAACTACTCGTTATGCATCCGAACGGATAGAGGGGGAGAGATGAAGAGAGAGAGAGAGGGAGAGGGAGAGAGAGAGCGAGAGAACGGATAGGGTACGAGCGGATCGGGCCGTGGAATCATCGTGGATTCTGTTTCTTCGTTCTGCTCTCCGCCAGAGGATAAGGAAACCCGCTGGCAAGCCCGCGATCGTGCCTCGAACGGTTGTGAATGCCCGTACGTGCCAGAAACGAATAATGAACCCCGCGGTACGATCCACGATAAAACCTGATGCCGTTGGAACGCCACTCACGTACGAATCCTTTACCTTGTACCCGATTTGCGAGCGAGCTGGTCAACATTGCCGTGCCTACGAGCCGCGTTGCCCCGGGAACTCCTTCGATATCGGTCCACCACCACCGACCTCTTCTATCGACGACCGCGTCGTCGAACTTTCACGCGTTCCGATCGACGCCGTTTCCGGTCCGGATCTTCCCCGTGCACGCCGACCGACACGCGTTGAACGACAAAATTCTGTTCACCTGGATCCTGCAGAATTCTTGTTTGGAGTTTACAAAATTTCGAATATGTTTAACATTTGGTTCACGGACCCCGCAGTGTGACTGTTTTGTCTTATTTATAGAAATAATACAAAATACTCCCGGAGAAATCGTGGAATAATTCCTCGTGGAGGCGTCTCAAAGATTTCGCTAATCGTAAATGAAAAATATTAGAACGCGCCATTTTGACTAGCTTTGCTTTATCTGAACGACAAAATTCTGTTCACCTGGATCCTGCAGAATTCTTGTTTGGAGTTTACAAAATTTCGAATATGTTTAACATTTGGTTCACGGACCCCGTAGTGTGACTGTTTTGTCTTATTCTTAGAAATAATACAAAATACTCCCGGAGAAATGGTTGAATAATTCCTCGTGGAGGCGTCTCAAAGATTTCGCTAATCGTAAATTAAAAATATTAGAACGCGCCATTTTGACTAGCTTTGCTTTATCTGAACGACAAAATTCTGTGCACCTGGATCCTGCAGAATTCTTGTTTGGAGTTTACAAAATTTCGAATATGTTTAACATTAGGCGTTCACGGACCCCGCAGTGTGACTGTTTTGTCTTATTTATAGAAATAATACAAAATACTCCCGGAGAAATCGTGGAATAATTCCTCGTGGAGGCGTCTCAAAGATTTCGCTAATCGTAAATGAAAAATATTAGAACGCGCCATTTTGACTAGCTTTGCTTTATCTGAACGACAAAATTCTGTGCACCTGGATCCTGCAGAATTCTTGTTTGGAGTTTACAAAATTTCGAATATGTTTAACATTTGGTTCACGGACCCCGTAGTGTGACTGTTTTGTCTTATTCTTAGAAATAATACAAAATACTCCCGGAGAAATGGTTGAATAATTCCTCGTGGAGGCGTCTCAAAGATTTCGCTAATCGTAAATTAAAAATATAGAACGCGCCATTTTGACTAGCTTTGCTTTATCTGAACGACAAAATTCTGTGCACCTGGATCCTGCAGAATTCTTGTTTGGAGTTTACAAAATTTCGAATATGTTTAACATTAAGCGTTCACGGACCCCGTAGTGTGACTGTTTTGCATTATTTTATAGAAATAATACAAAATACGCCCGGAGAAATGGTTGAATAATTCCTCGTGGAGGCGTCTCAAAAATTTCGCTAATCGTAAATTAAAAATATTAGAACGCGCCATTTTGACGCGACCGGTAAATCTAGAGTTGCTAATACAATAAAGTAAAATTATATTAAAAGTTTGAAAGTTTTGCATTTTTGTAGCTTGGATTTTCGAAAGTAAATTTTTCAAACTTTATTTGTCATAGTGGCACGATTTTGACAAAAACGAAATTTAACGTCGTTTTTGGAAGCCGTTCGATCGGTTCAATGGGGGTAAAGATTTGCCGTTTTAGGTGTACACTACGCCGAGCTCGGTAATTTATTGCTTCTTCGTCTAATTACACTTTATAAGTTATTGAAACCGTCTACAAAATTGCTAAGCATCGATCAAGTAGACGGAGACATATAGTGTAATTTAGAGTTCCGAGGAGTTAATCATATATCTCAACCACCGAGTCAGACTACCTGCAAAGCAGTTTGCTAAATTGCAATCGACTTTTATCGGGTGATTCGTTTGCGGTATTGCTAAAAATTCGTTTCGGTATTCTGCGATAACTTTAATATTACATTATTTTTTCGCAGGAGAAACGTCAGAAATGGCGGTCTTTATTTTTTATGACCTCACCAGACACCTCACCAAAACATCTGAAAAATCCAAGAAAATTCTACATATAGTAAAGCACACGAACCATCGACGGATCTTTGAATTCAATTTTCTCGAAAACTAGGCGTCAAATGAAAAAATGTTATTCCTTTGTTCCGATTTGTACTTACATGTAGAATCACCCCCTGCCCGCTTGTACACATTATTCGGCCTCACCCAATATATATAGATTAATAAATTTCCACGAAAATACATTCCTGTCTATACTCGATATAAAAATGTTTAGTCCACAGTTTCTCTTGTATGAAAAATAGCTTGATGGGAAGTAAACTTGTAATACTTCCGGACGGTTACGGGTCGATATCATTGCTTACTATTGGGATATGGGGTTTAGTATAATAAACACTCAGTTGATTTAATAAGAAAACTGATTTATTTAAAGAGACTCGGAAGGACTCCTTTAGCTCCTGACACCTCAATACTCTGGACGAGACTAACGAAAAATGTGCAACGAAAACCGTTGCTTAGGTTTGAAGCCAGGAACGAAAGAAAAGGCCTGGGCCTGAAATGTGTTTATGACACCCCCCGACCCTTAAGAGTCGGGGTACTGCCGGAGACCCATTGCTAAGGGTAATATTCAGCCTCCGCGTTTCTGGCACTCTAAAGTGATTCTCAACACAAATATCATTTTTGCTTATATGTACAATTAGATATGAAAAATCCAACACTTACCTTTGTAGCAGGTGTCTAGAGGCACGAAGGTTTTCAAATGCCAACATGAAAGTCGATTGTATTCGATTTTCGTCGATTGTCAACGCACCGCGCGCGGCGCTCCGTTACGTCCGGCGTTGCTTTCTCCGCGGGGCCCTCGGCGATTTCTTAAAAATATCCCCGGGGCCCCCCGACACACGCGGAACTCGACCATCCGTTCGAGGTCAGTATCGAGGGCCCCTCGTGGTCGTCTTCGAATTCAGCCGGCGTAGATCGGGCACGTCCGCGGTGTCCACCCACGTAGACGGGTAGACCGGAGACAAGAGAAACGAGGGAGGAAGGAAGAGGGACGGGCCGAGTCCGGGCCGAGTCCGGGCCGAGTCCGGGCCGGGTCTCCTCCCGGTTCTGAAAATTCATTGCTTCTCGGCCCGTTTTCCCCGGCGGGGTTATTAACGGCCCGCTTCAGCGCCCCACCGAGGCCCGAGCCATACGATGGATATTTATACGTACTTAAACGGGCTATTATCGTTCTTTGCGCGAGATCGCGCGTGGGCGCGCGTGGCACTAACTGCCCGGCTTGCGGGGAAGACACATTATGCATTCGAACCTCCGTCCGGCCTACCCTCGACTCACTTTTGTCTCGTTCTCGCTGTTACGGCTTTCGGGCGCGAACTATGTCCTACGGGGAATTATCCTCGCAACGTTTCGCCAGCGAGCGTTGCATCTTGCTTCGTCAGGAGTGCGGAGACACGTGGTGGTGTGTTGCTCTAACATGCCGGAGTTGTTCCGGATCGTTACAGTGTTCCCTCCGTAACTGTCGCGAACGTCTCTGTTCCGTAACTGTTCCTCGTTTGCTGGGCAACCATTAGCAGGCTATCGATAGATGTAGCGTTAACGCTACCAGTATCGAACCAGTCGAAATGACTGGTGGGTTACTGAAACTATGAAAACCTGTAACAATTTATCAGAAATTAATAATTTATTAACGTTTACCGCAACGCAATAGAGTTTCCGATTGACGTGTATGCACGTCGAACTGGCTTAACTGGTTAAATAAATGAGAAAATGTAATACTTTATAGATTCTATTCTTATATATAAATTAACTATGTAATAGTTCATAATTTACTTGTCACAAATTCGTTCAGGCAACCTCAATATTTTATTCCTCGATATTAACCCTTAGCACTCGATTGGGGACTGTAAGGCGCCACTAAAATTTGCTGTATCGTTATTCAAAATATTTGTTACATTATCAAAGTTTGTATTTAATAAATCACTGAACATTTCAGTATTGCACGAATAAATTGCGCTATTTTCGTATGTACAACACGAAAAAAAGAATATATAGAAGGGTAATTTTCTAGGTTGGAAAAAATGTTTTGTTTCGGAGTTAAAATAGCGTCGAGTGCAAAGGGTTAATATATCTCTTCTTTGGAGTACACGTTACCATAAAAATCGTATGAAACCTGAGCAAATTCAATCTTGCTGTTATTATGAAGGGAAAGGTCCAAGTCACGTTTAGGTCTCGGTAGTTCTAGTGTTAACCCATTAGCGCCCATTGTACTCGCTCGAGTACAGGATAACAAGATTATACTTGCTTCTAGCGCCATATAAGATTAACTAGACGCTTCGTCCATCGTTTATTAAAATTAAAACAAAAATTCTTGGGCGTTAATGGGTGAATAATAACGACTAAGCCCTGTTGAATCTCATCCGGTCTTATTCGATCGCGTCCTCGCAGGCGAGAGGATGTCGCAAGACATTATTTTTGGGTGGTTTCCGCGTCGCCTCCGTTTTGAACCTTCTAATTGAGGCTAGCTTTCACCAGGAAAAAAAATCTTTGCCCGTGTTACGACATCGGTTCGCATTTTGAAATTGTCCCCGGCAAGGCGGCGGTCGTTTCGGGCAGCTCCGGAGAGACGGTTTCGAACGGCTCGGCTCGGCTCGGCTCGGCTCGGCTCGAGAATTTTTTTCATCAGGATTTACGAAACTACCGCCGGAGATTAAGAGAGGTTCCCGACGTGGCCGGGCTCTACGATACATGAAATATTCATGCGTGATATTCGTATTATCCTCTGGAACGTATCGTGGCTATCGAGAAACTTGGGTAGCCGGTGAAAGTACAGAGAGGTGTACCAACGGTGCCGTTCTACACGCACACACGTAACGTTTTCAAATAATAATGCGGCGCGTAGTGTCAATGCACCGCGGAAAGCGTTTTCTCGGCCGACGAGGCCCGCGCGAATTTTCCTCGCGGATTCTTCTTCCTCGTTCCGCGAGCGTTTGTGATCCGCCCGATTCGTTTCGTCTCGAGATTCGATTCAGCTCTCGACTCCGCTCGACTCCGCTCGATGGAAGTGCGAGCGTAACAGAGAGGCAGATCGTTACTTTCGTTTCCAAGGATCAATGAACGTGCAGACCGCAGGATTAGAGACTTCGCGAACACCACGATGAAAATCCGTGTAGCTTCGACCGACAACGAGCGGTTGTACGCGGATTTCCAGTCTCGCGAATCGATCTTCGCACGCCTATTCATAAAACTTCGATGAATGGAACACGCGCAACTTATTTTCTATGCACAACCGGACAGACGCTGCGGCGTTTCTTCGGTTGACACTGCCTCGAGACGGCAGTTTCGTAAAATGCAGTTCGATGACTTTCTCGCGAGTAGAAATGGTCCGCGGCGCTCAGACACGATGGCGTCGGACGTATGTATTTTACTCCGTGCGAGGATTACGAAATTGGTAGGTTTTAATGCGGTTAATCCTTCTACACCGTTACGTACGTTTATTTCGAGCGATTCCATTAAACAATTTATTGCCCGCTTTCTGCGATAAATTCATGCGATAATGTTCTTCTAAACGGTCTCGTTATTTCGTTCAAACACACCGTTTTCATAACATTCTTTCAGTGCGTGAAGTAAATAATTTTTCATTCGTTGTTTCGATCTCTTCTACGAACAATAATTGTATTCAATTAAGCACGAGAATCTAAACGATAACGGAAGCTTCCAATGTCATTCTCGTCACGGAAGCCGGAATTTTCTGAAGCGGTTGGCGTCCGATTAGTATTTCAGCGTCTGATTATGGGAATTCATAACCGGTAGGAGCCAGGAAAAATTGAAAATAAAATGTCGAATGGAAAACGACGTTTTCACGTCTGGGGAATTGCGGGCCGTAAACGTTGAACAGGTTTCCGAGCGGGCACAGCTGATAACAGCCTAGGAGACGAGTCCCCGCGGTATTAATCCGAGCCTGGATCCAGGGTGCAGTATGCACTCGGAATGCAGCTCTCAAAGTGGGCTGCTCTTGGCTATCGGCGTTCATCGTGGAACTTGGCTACCTGGTGAAAGTACCATCCACCTCCGCAGCGTTCTGCGTGCGTGTAGATCGGCGCGCGTACAAGAATCGCGCGCACACGCGCATTCCTTTGCCGTTCGCTCGCGCGGCTGTGTGCGTCCGCGTGTTTGCGAGCGCGACCGCGCTCGGCCACGATCCGAGATACTGCCAGATAGCGTGGCACGTAGTGTCAATGTACTCCATTGTGTCATCCGTCACGGGCTGTGAGATAACGTGTCCCGTAGCGATGGCTACGACCTGGCTCGTCGCGCGATTGAAAAACATTTCAATTCAAAAATTGAAGCGGAGCTTCGCGCAGAATTTTCCACCCGAATTGCAACAGATCGAAGCTACATGGAAATTGATTTTAACAGATTGAAAATTGCTCTAGTGTTTCGACTGTTTCAAATCGGACCCGTTCACTTCTGTCGCATAAAATCCGCAGTCTACTCGAACCTTCTATAATTTCGCGTCACGATCTTGCCATTGGTCAAGGGCAACATTAACGCTAGAACCACCGAACCACTCAAAATCTCTCTTCTCTACTTAAATCGGTATCTCTTCTTCGGAATACATGTTACCATAAAAATCCCATGCAACCTAGGTAAATTCAATCTTGCTGTTATTACAAAGGGATAAGTGTTAAAGACGTTTCAAAATGAAATTGAAGGTGGACACGCCCGGTTACCGATATAAGGGTCGAAGCTGTAAAACGGAGAAACGAATTCCCGTGTATCGCAATCGAAGCGCGGACGGATATTTTTATCTCGCATAAAGATCCGCGGTCTAATAGCCGCAATTATCTTGGATGTGTTGGGAGCGTACCGAAGCTAAAATACGATACCGATTATGCATACCAACAGCCAGCACCGACGATGAATCTCTGCGGTGTTGATCGGCTCGGGCACTCAACATTCTAGCGCACTATCGTTACCCGCTACCAACGCAGGATCTCTAGCCGCGGTTGTTTGTACGGCATAAAATTGTTCGCTGAATTCCTGAAATAGCGCGCGATCCTCCGATAGGAAAACGCGATTGCGATCTAACATTTCAGTTGGGCGAATGAGACCATAACGCGTTAAAGTGGATAACTGTTACGCGCGTCGCTTCCACGTGGCGGCTCGGGACCGAGCCGCGCCGACATCATTTTATTTTTCCTTCGAGGCTGACCGATTAATGCGCGTTTACACCGTGCCAGGCGTCTATGGTCTAATTAACAAGCGCGCTCGCGGTGCACCGTGCTTGAAGGTGCGATTATCTCGCCCCCTTCCGCCCCTCCCCCGTTCTTGTTGAACATTACGGGGCCCACTATAAAGAGGCTATATCTATCTGTCAATTTATCGGTGTCTGCTTAGCGTGAACGCGCGCGGCGCAACGGCGGCGGCTGTAACGTGTGCGAGCACGTGCACGTGCACGCGATTGCAACGCCCACGCGTGCAACCTTCCCCCCACCCCTCTCCCCCGGTAATGCACACACGCGGGCCAGGGCTCGCTCGCGCGCCACTTACACGCCCGGCGAGCCATAATCGAGCATAACTCCCCTTATGCATGGTTTACGCGACGGGCGCACCGTGGTCATTACGCGGGACTTATGCAACGTTCGGGAGCGTGCGCGATATAGCGTGCATGCGCTCGCCTTGCTTGCGCGCCCGTCACGACGACGACGCGACGATCTTTAGTTATCCTTCGCGCACGTTCCAGCTTCCTGGCTCCGCGCGGCTCCGCGCAGCTCCGCGCAGCTTCGCGACGGCTGCACGCACCGGCCCCCAAGTCGGAATGCCAACGAGACGGCGTGTCATACCCGTGGAAAATGTACTGCGAAGTCGCCGTTGAAAATTTATCGCCGGTTTTACGACCTGTTAGAGGAGCTCGGTTAGCCGAGCGCCGCACAGTGGCTCGAACACCGGGGAAACGGTTGAACGATCTTCGGAAAGCCACTCCGAGAACCCTAATTCACGGCGAACTTCGCGAGAAGCTCTCGTGACGTCGGCTCACGACCGAAGGAGACTATAGAGACAGAAGGAATAGCCATTTTAGGTGGGAAAAACGTCATGCCGGAAAATAGATGTAACATTCATATATTCTTCGAATGTTTACCGGGCATATAATTAATAATAATTTGATAGCGATATAAACGATCGGAACGAATACGTGAAAACTCCGAACCGTGATACAGCGATATCGTACGTTTATATTTGTTCTGAAGAAAATTATTTCACAATAAATATGAATCTTTAAGGTTCTATGCACGATATTCTGTATTAACAGAAGTAAATATTTACATTAGTGTTCAGAAAGTTCGTTAATAAAGTCTTTTACAATGATTTTTAGAGATTTCTTAAGTACCAGTTTTCTATGCCGGTTAGCTTACTTTAATACAGTAGAACTCGAAAGTTTCAAAAGATCTCGTCTTGAGATTTTTATTGCATTCAGTTGAAACTATACAGAAGGCATTCTGACAAAAATCAGCTGCAAATATCTGCTAACATGCCTGTCACAATTTTCTGAAATCTTTGTAACACCGTACGGTAGACCGAATGGGCATTCTAGAAAAGCAGATGTTTCTTCAAAAACTTTACAAAAACTTTGAATATAACAGGCATTAATAAAGAACTTCTTGAACGATTTTTTTTTATATCTTATCTGCTCTTTCTTCAGGTCACAACATTAATTTTCTAAGGTTCGAGAAATTTGTTCGCGAAAGAAAGGATTTATATTTAAATTTATATCCTTGGTTTTATACATTCGGTACGAAAAGCTGACCAAAATGTGACATCAGACGGTTTGTCTATATCGAAAAATTTTTCTCCGCTAAGGTACAGTGAAGTATAGTAAAGTGTGAAGTGTTTTCACGTATTCGCTCGCTACACTTCTTCGAAAGCGAAGAGTTTTTGTAGTACATGTAATGTTTAGACTGAACTTCACTTTCTAGGACCGAAAAACTCAAACTTTTTTAAATTTAACCCTGCAAATCCTGACAAGAATGTGTTAAAAATCGAAGTTTTAAGTTCAGGTTCGAAGTTTTTAGGTTCTACTTCAAGTTCGTGTCTTTTAGTTTTCAAAAGTCATGCGTGCTTCATTTAAGGTATCAAAAAAGCCTACGCTACATTTCAGAATAATGTATGGAGAATATTCGTTTAAGATTCGATGCGAATCAGTTGTTGGTTTTCCAAAGACTTCTTGTCGTTCTGGTGAGGCCCAATCAGTACGATGGCCGTTATCACCCCTGTCAAATGAAACAATTTCTCTTGAAAATGTCAAGATGGCGAATAGCTATATTGCATGTTTCTAAATTCCACAATTTTTTCGGTAATTTCAAAAAGGAAAGGAAGTATGATAAATTCAACGTGAAAATATAATTTTCGAGGGTCTATACACTTAGAACACCCCCCCTTAAGATCAGAATCCCCCCTTAGGATTAGAATCCCACACCTTTGTCCTTGTCCGAGCGAACGGTTTCGCAGAATCGTCCCAGCTGTCGTCCGACTAATTTTTCCCGGTGGTGTATGCGCGGCGTGTCTGTTATTAAACTCGAATGGCAACGTAACGTGGTTATACGTTAACTGTATGGCTGCCGTATCCGGGAACTATCAAACTAACGACGCGGTTGCCCGCGGCCGCACGGCCCAAAAATAGTCAGGGGCCCCCGCCGTATAATTACGATCTCGGGATTCACCAGGAGACGCTGCTGGCCGACGCGGCACGCCGATTTAACACTACAACTACCGGACCAGTCGAAATCACTGGTGGATGATTTCTTCTATCACGATTACCGAAACTATGCAAACGTTTTCACAAGAAATTTTTTAACCCTTTTAGTGCCCGAGGCCGATATATCGGCCCGCAAAACAAATTTATAATACGTTACAAATGGTCCAATTTCGTTACGAGAGAATTGAAATAAATAGTTTTTCGGTTTAACTTTCCCTTATATTGTATATGTTACATAACCTATAACAATTACTTGCTTCGAATGAGATTATCCGTCCGGCGCCCACCATGTACCTTATGTTTGTTGTGCAATATTATTTATTTTGATACAAAATATATTGGAAATGCAAAGTATATACTTCGTAATAAACGGTCTATATAAAGTTATGATAAAGAGATGACTCTTCGTATGTGCAATTTCATTTCGAAAGAGAGAACTTAATTTTTCTTTTCTTTATGATCACTTATACCTTTGTTACTTATGTAATTTTCAACGAATATAGAAAAATTGGCGTCACTGTTTTATTCTCTATTTCGTCCTTAATACACTGCTTTCTGAATTATTTAAATATTGCTTTTCGTTTGGTTCTTATCAGCCTTTTTCCAAACCCTAGTAAAATCAATATATCTCTATATCATCATATATATATATATCTATATCAATATATATAAAATAAAATTAATATATCTCTTCTTTGGAGTTCCCTGTTACCATACAAAATCGTACGAAACCTGAGCAAATTCGATCCAGCTATTATTATAAAAGAATAAGTCTAAGTCGCGTTTAGATCTAGCAACACGAGATTGCCCGGGAATATGTCTTCCCGTTCGGATCGTAATTTCGACTTCGCGAAGTCGATCATTTTGACCGGACTTCTCTGAAGTCGAGAAACATTCGTAATGGGGGTCCGGGTCCCGTGGGCTTCTTTGTAGTCGATTCCCACCTGACGTCACGTTTAATTGCGACCCTCCTTTTGTAGTCTCCCCTTCCCAACGCCCCTGGCGAAATTGTTTTCCAGAAAACCAATCTTGTTTCGCTGCAATCGTTCTATATATATATTTTTTTCCTTTGCTAGTTACCCGCCCGTGATCGGCGAGCATCGCCAATTGTAACAGTGACTCCCATTAGCGCTGCACCTACCACGGTTTTTCAAAACATAAACAATACACTTCTTCCACTTTGAGCCCCTAATAAAAATTATTTACTCGTTTCAGAGGTTCAATCGAGCTTAACTTCTGAAAATCAGATCAAAATAACAAATAATCTGTCAACGGCGCGAAAGCAAATCTCACACTCGGAATTTTCGTGTTTCGTCTACAAAAAGCTGTTATTTTTTTCGGCGACTGTTACTCGTCGCTGTAACTTGCAACGCTTTTTCGAGACCTGAGCGCGAATGCGTGGAAAATAGTGAATTCTAGACGGGAACCAGGAACCGAGTCTCGTGGACACCCGGTAATTAAGCGGCACTTACGGGCTCGTTCGTTAATTTCACTCGCAGACGGCCGCCACACCGGTCTAATTAAAGTATTACACCGGCGGGACGCGAGGACGCGCGTACATACGTATTTAGGCGTATCGCCGTTTACTGTCGCAATAAAGTTCGTTTTTCCGCGTCGCGTCGCTCGGAGGAGCTCTCCTCGGGCTTTCAGCATTGCTGCACGGGCCCGATTCGCGTATCGCCACGGGAAGGGTTCGACGATGAATGGGGTCCCGTCCTGCAGGATGCAACGCGCGCAGTCCCAGAAGTGCATTAAGCCGGAGACCGACGCGACGTGCCCCGACGACGACGACGACGACGAGTCGAGAGACGCAGATTACGCGAGAGCCCATTTCCTGCGTCACGAGGTTAAACTCCCCGCTCCACTAAATTCCTGGCGTCGGCCCGGCCTGGTGTCCCCCTATATGGCGCGGACACGTCGCGCGGAAAATGGATGAAGTAACCAGCTTTCACACCTTCTTGTTTCATCTTCCACCTCGGGTATCTCGGCGACCCGAGCCCGCTCCGCGTGTCCCCCATTAGGAATGCGATATAAAGAACGCCGGACACGGTGCTCCGTCTGACAATGACTGGAACGAAACACGCCTAGCGTTCGTTCCGTGCGGATTTTTCTCGGTCGCGACGCTGAAAATCGCGTAAACGGAGGCTAAGATAGGATCTTCGGGGTTAACCTAACCGCCGGGGACCGATTTAGCAAACTCCAGCCGAGACGCGATCCCTCCTCCTACTCTTCTTTTCTTCCACGGATTCCTCGATTTCGGTCTGTTCGGGCCGATCGGGAATCTTTAGCTCGCGCAGCTGCGACGCGGAGAGAATTTACGCGAAATCGACTAGGTTCCCCCGAAAGTTCCACTTCCTTTTTCTGCACTTCGAACCCTCCGCGCGGGTTGCCTGGCTCGCTCTACGTCCGCAGCGAAATTTCACTCTCGAATTTCTTCCCTTCGAGTATTCCGTTTTCCCCCCTTCGAATATTTGACGTTCGCGGCTGTATAGACTGCGGATTTATTGCGTTTATGATAAAAATGGGTACGCAGAATTTAAAGCAGCGGCCATATTGAAATGATTTGAGGGCCTCAGCGTATTAGTTTCGGTTTAACGAGATGATCGAGGGAAGAAAACATTATTTTATTTGCCTCCTGTGTCTTGCAACGAATGCAAACATTCTTTATTTCGCATAAAGATCCACAGTCCGCCCATGAAATATTAAAAGATTTTAGAGAAAAAGATTCTCTGAATATTGTGTATTAAATTAATTTCTTCAAACGGTATCTACGAATCTACGAATTCAAGATTTCAGACAGTTTAAAAGAATTGAACACAAGGTTTACGGAGCACTGAAAGAAAATAAAGGAAAAAAATTACTAAATAATTCCCGATGCATCTTTACAATCTCGATAATCGTAAATTAAAAATATTGGTAAACCTAGCGTAAAAAGCTCAGAATAGTTTTAGTTTCAGCTTATTAAACCGATTCAAGCGAGAAAGAAATTTCTGTCCGGCTCTTGTCCGCCGTAATCGCTGCGAACAATTTGGATTTCGCAGAAATCCCCGCAGTCTAGTAATGAGTATGCAAATCCGATTAAATTACCGCCGCAGTTTCGCACGTTTTTCCGTATTTGGAAACGCGCGAGGAATCGGTAGTCCGATATTTATGAGGCTCGAAGTGCAGCGTGTATTCCGACCGAGGACTTTCCTCGACGCGACTCGTTCCGTGGCAAGCATTCGTAACTGTAGTGTTTCCACTAAATATTTATAAATGCAGGGGGAATACCGGTCTAATTATGACGCCGAGGCTTCGGCGCACGGTAAATATTCTCCTCTCTGCCTCTGTTTCTCTCCGACCGAGCGGAACGTTTCCACGTCACGGGGCTCATTCTACAGAGGCATCTATCCGAACGTATAAACATTCATTTGGCCGCGGAGAAATTTGAAACGGCACCACCGGGCTTCCTCGTGTAAGCGATGTTTAAACGGCATTTAACGGCCGATCTGTGCTTTTTACCTGTACCCCGCTGGCCACCGTGATACGGGGCTCGTCTTTCACGAAATATCCCGGCTTTAAATATTTATTCGGCGTTAATTATGCTAATGCGAGGCAATAAATGTTGGAAAGGTTGTTGATACGGTGGTTCCGGACGCCAACCGTTCGTTCGTCGTCGCTCGCCACGGCACGGTTGCACCGAGCGTTTTAATTAATTGCACGTCGTTCGGGTAATTACATCTCGACGGTTTATATCATTTTAATTTGTAGCCGATTACACGACGGCTTTTTCCTTCCGAAGCTGCCGGCCGCCGCGCGGCGTTCCGTCGCCTATCTATGAGTGTATAATAGCCTTTCCTCTTGCACGCCCCTTCCGTTGCGGTTTTTATCGTTTCGCGAAAGGGCTGGACGTTTCGTAACGTCGTAAACGAACGACGGTTTTCTTGTTAGCAAACGCCGTCGGTTTAACGATATTTTATATCGCGATAAGCGCGACGTCGAGTCGAGTCGCGCCGCGCCGGTACGCTCTGGATATCTACGTCTATAAACCTTCTCCGCGCCTAGGAGAAGAATCCACTTAGGCGAACAGATTATACATCACGGAGTCTGTTCAGGAGAAAAGTATCCCTTGATTTACACCGCCGCGATAGCAGCCGCGACTCCGAATCCCGCTTCTATGACTAATAGGGACGCACGCCGAAGCGGAAGCGTGACGAGACGATCCGACGCCGATCGAGAATCGATTATCGTAAATCAGAAGAAAGTTTATGTTACCCGGGAACAGAGAATTAATAGTGTTACAATGTGGTGAACCCCGTATGCCAATGTTTGCTTTCGTTCTCTCGCGATCTTAAATGACGAGTAACCCTAAATTGTCCAGTTAAGGAATGTTTAAGAAACTGCATCTGAAAGACTTTTTATCATATATCGTGGAAACTGTCACAGCTAGAGGAATTGTTTACAAAATTGTGTCATTAACTATTATATATTTATATGATATATTGAATTTATGTTGTATATGTGGGTCGTCTATTTTGAAAGTCGCCTAAGTCTCACTTAAATTGAGATATTTAAGAAAAATATACGTAATATGTATCATACTGCTTAAGTGTATCTAAAAGAGTTAAATTCACAGTTCCTATTAAAATAATAGCAATTATTAAGTGAATAATATGTGTTCTCTTACCAAAATTGGAGTTAAGCCACTTTCAAAGTTAACAACCAGATTCGTTATAAAATTTGGAAGAGCCCAAGTCCGTTCGACATAATTTAAAATTCTTAAATTGAGAAAACAATACTCAAATTACTTTATATATCTTTACCACACTTCAAAAACACAATTTATGCAGTTCAGGACATTTTCTAACTACATAAATTACATAACAATTTACTGCTCGTCAAAATTTTGTGTATACGTCCTTGTATTCATTGTCCTTGTATTTCGTTGTTGTAATTCGTCTTATACTTTTATAAAGTGGTGTCAATACAATATTTTCGAACTTTCCTATCTTATAGAAAATTTTATACGGTTCATCTCTCAAAAAGCGCATCCAGCATATTTTTAACCAGTTTATTGTTTCTCTGTTAGAATCCTTTACCCTTTTAAAAACCGCGTCCTCCAATAATTTTGTTGATATGAAATCCTCTTGTTTCATTTCGTTTAGAATAAAATTATTAACTTTCCGGCACTTTTTGATAATGTCCCTCGGACTTAGGCCACTTTCAACGTGATGGTTTTAATTATTGAACTAACTGCGAAAACTCATGTGTCCAAAATTACATTCTGTGAAAATTAATAAAATTAATAAAAATTACATCCTGGATATACTCAACTGCAAATGTTGTTTATGACAGCTAACTTGAAGTTGTACACGTAATTACGGGCAACAGAAAATAATTGGCAAATAGATAGGACCACTTTCAAACTAAACGGCTCATATTTTAATTTATATTTAAATCTGTATGTTATTAATTTCCTTCGAACCGAAATACAATTCTATTTTGGCATTCTTGATGTACGACTATTGAAGAACATACGATAGACATAAATTTTCTGCTTTCCTTAGGAAATTACGAAAAAGTTCTGATCACTGAAAACGTGAAATACATCGTGGTGCAAGGGGTTAATTGTATATCCCGTGAGAAAATAATTTTGTCGCGCCAGCGGGAAGAGTAATCGAAGCACCGCGCGCGGCGAGGCGCGTTCGCGTGGAAAAATGGCTCGATTGGCACACGAAATTCTTTGGGCATCGGAATACTTTGGAATCGCCTTACGCGGATACGCTCGCGGGCCTTACATAATGTCTTATGTACCCGTCCGGCAGGAGGCGAGCCGAACGGGTCGGCCACGGAATAGATTGGACTCGATTGGAATGGAATGGAATTGCCTCGGAATGGGGCCGTTCGCTCTTTGGCCGCGCGCCGCGTCGCTCGGCCGGCTCTAGGAACGAAAGAAAACGCGTAAATTGCCCCTAAAAAAGACAAATTCCCGCGGCGACCGAACGGTTTCGTCGACCCTGGAATTCGGGTGCGAACCGCGACCGGGGCGACCCTTTCTACGCGTTTGGTAGCGGCGTGACATTGCTGCGAAAATAAATACACCGTGTCGCAAGACGATTCTCACCGTTTCCCTTCGAAGGCTAATTCCGGAGACGGTTCGCCAAAGCAGAGGCAAGGGCTTAGGAGGAAGTTTTAAAAGAATTAAATTAACTGTATAATGATACCCATGTCTAACCGACTGAAACTGTTTTTGTCATAATTGTTATTGCTTTTTATTTAAATAGAAAAATTAAAGCCATTTTTGGGACATTGGCGGAATGTACTAAGATAACATTGAAATTATATATTCGTTTTATTCAGTGTCCGGAAAATGGCACATTGGCGGATAATGGGTTAAACTCGTTTGACATTTTGTTGAAAATGTAGGTGAACTAATGAGGAGATTGCGGACCTTTAGGCGATATAAAAATTGTCTACCTCAATCGCAAGAAACTGGTGCCAAATTTCAATATTTTACAATGATTGTAAAGTAAATTACAAAAATTCGCAATAATGTTGCCATTTTTATAAGGCAGCATTTACCAGATATTTTTACTGCTTGGTAGATTTAGTGTAATAACTGGAAAAAGCTAAAAATAAATTGATACTCTTAAATTCTCTCAATTCTTTTGCTGCTAAGGTTACATGTCCCAAAAGACGGAAGTGAAAGAAAAATAATTCCATTGAATTTGTGAAAATAAGTCTAATTCTTGGACATCTCACAAAAGTGAGGGTGATAGGAAAATCATTGTTTTCGTCAACATTTTGACGTTAACAGGAGTCGAATGGAACAAAAATTCTTTTCTTTACGAAAGATACGGAAACTATGATCCGTAACAAAAGAAATGAAAAATCTTGATTATTTGCAAAAAGGTTTCATAAGTTTGCATAACCTTTAAAATATCCCACAACCGCCTCAACGTACCTAATGCTGTAGATGCGACAAACATGTGAGTGTTTGGTTGTTTATCGTTCATCATTCATTATTTAACACGCTCGGCCTCCCTATTCGCGTGTTACTAACGGCTGCGTAACGTGTTCGCATGATTCATGAGTACGTTCGGTTTAATTATACGATAGACGCGAGTTATCCGGCTTCGGGAATCACGGATGACCTTATGTGTTTGCTTTTTCAAAGTAACGGAAAATAATGTGGGTGAACGGGACAGACTGTGTGAAACGCGTTACGCTTGGATTTTGACCTTTCCGCGTTTATGGAGTAAATATCTCTGCGAGCAAACCGCGCGCGCGCGTCGCTTCGCATTTGGTATAGTGTTCGGAACGTCCTCCGGTGTTTGTTGCGCAAGATAAACTTCGTTTTATTACACGCAATTTTATCAAAGTATTTACTGGTCACTACGTTACACAACTTTCAAGCCTTCTCCCACACAACGTTCGAAGAAACCCTATTTCTTCTGTGATGGAGATGCGTCCTGATAATTAAGACCTCCCACGTACAGGGTGTACCAAAAATACTGTACTTCCTTAAAAAAGGCGATTCAAATTAAAGAAAGTTCTTTTTTCAATTCTAAGTATTTACTGGTCACTACGTTACACAACTTTCAAAAGCCTTCTCCCACACAACGTTCGAAGAAACCCTGTTTCTTCTGTGATGGAGATGCGTCCTGATAATTAAGACCTACCACGTACAGGGTGTCCCAAAAATACTGTACTAATTCTAACAAGAATTATTTTTCGCATTTGACTAAAATAAAAACAAATGTAGGGGTACAGTTAACACCAATGAATTCTAGGTTATTCTCCGTTAGCCGGGTTATTCGAAGGTTGTTTGGGGTCGAATCGTGTCGCGGACGATCTTCGCGGCGACCAACAAATTCCCTAGACCCGAGGGGCTGTGGAAAGAGGGGAACGTTACGAAAAACGGCGAAACAGGGAAGAATCCGTGGCACGTCTCACTCGCAGCGATCCACTTTTTCCCGATTCCGATCGGGTTTCAATTTATAATGTTCGCCGCGCGCGGTTTTTGCGATTCCCCGGGGTTGTAATTCAAAAGATCAACGCGCCACGCCATCGTCCGGCGTCCTCGCTCCGCTAGAATAAGTTACGACGTCATGCAACGGCCGACGCTTCGACGTTTGCACAATGGCGCGATAAATCAGCCGTCAAACGTATGGTTCATTTTGTTCGTCAATTTGTTGGATACTACCCACCGGCCGATTTGGTATTCGATCCCGGAGTCCGCGGCGCGTAGCGGCCGTGTAACAGCGCGAGTTTACTGTCATCATAGATTCAAGTAGGCCCTCCGTATACCGGGTGTCCCGTTCGACGCGACTGCTTCGACACTCTTTCCACTTTTCACGCGCGCGAGTCTGTCCTCTTGCTAAAAATGATCGCGTTACAGCAGTCTTCCGAATTCTTCTCGAAACGCTTTAAAAGTATCCCTTCAGCGCTGCATTTGCCCTAAACGCACCGAGCACCGATCGTAGGAACAAGTGATACATATTGCCCTCTAAAAATGGCAAGATCGAGCCTACAGTCACTCGCAATAATACACGGACACTCTTAAAAAGACGATCTTTGACACCGTACCCTACGATTTGGATTGTTTTGAGAAGTTAGAACATTTAGTTCGCTGCACGACGTGGAGAAGAAATTTCGAAAGAATTGCGACGGTTCGAAGTTGCGGGGAGAATACTAAAAGTTGTTTTCTAATTTTCGTTCGAACCGTAACCACGGATTCGTCCGAGAATATGCGTCGGAAAGGACAAGTCGATTCAGTTGGTGGTTAATGAGGATGGGGGCAAGGTCGAGAAACTAAGTCAATGGCGAACGACGGACCATGACAACTGTGTTCGATGCGCGGGAATTAGGTGAGACACCTTGTATAGGATTCACCGTGTCACGCAACGCAAGCCGTCCGTTCTACATAGAGTTCCGATGCATGCGCGCGGCTCATCGGACCGCGCAGGGGTGCGTTTGTGCTTCCATCCGCGCCCGGCGTTGCGCAGGAAACACTGATTTATCATGGCGACGTAACAAGCCTGCGTACATTTCCTCTTCTCCATTTACAAGCCGGCATCCCCGCTTCCGGATATCTCCTTCACTCGGCCAAGCGGTGTCGCCAGATTAAGACTTGTCCCCCCACTCGTCCCTTCTCCATCTACGACGCCATTCCCCCATTTCCGAGAATCCCCACGCATAGGTCACGACCCGGTCAAGCGACCCGTGCAATGTCGTCCCGTTTTTCTAATTGAAATGACACCAAACACGACATGATTCGGATCGCATTTACGATCTCTTGGGCCACCCAAAGATCAATTCGAACCCGATAGCAGTTCGAGACACCGCGTTTTTAATTTGATAGCATTTTGTTTTCGTACCGCTCGTTTATTGCAATAATGAACCAAAGTGCAGTCAACGAATGAACGACGCGTCATTATTTACACGATACGTAGTTGCCGATATCGTTTATAAAAGTCTGTTACAGTCAATGTAACCCCGGCGTTCGATGTGGATTGTAATTAACTGCACCGCGAGGGAGTCTACGGTGTGACAAGTTAATATAATTTAACGGCGAGGAACGTAATTCGTTCGTTCTTTCGTCGACGGCGCGTAAAACAGTCGGCAGACACGTATTACTTAATTCGACTTGTAATTATGCGACTTGAAATTCCACGGGGGCCCGGGCATCCGTCGGGAGAAATTGTAAATGCCCATAAATTCGTGTTTCGGGTTACGTCATGCGACCGATCGACGGAAAAAAAGAAGGAAGTCTCAAGATTCGCCGCCGGGTGTCGTCGTGTTCGGTGAGATTGCGTAATCGACGAGGTTTCAGTTTTCGCGGGTCTTGACTTTTCCGAAAGGTGACCTTTCAAACTGCTTTTCCTTCCTCGAAGTCATTATATGACGTAACATCCGAGACTGTGTACATACTTTGCGACGACACGCGCGGGGCCCGTCCGATCAACCGCGAAAACTCCAAAAATTCGGAGCAATTCGTGAAAGGAAAAATAAAAACTGCGTATTTACCGCATTTCCTAGAAATCGAATTTCCCTGACTGATGTGATGCCTTGATTCACTTTAACACTAGGTTTACGGGACCCGTCAGAATGACGGATTCTAATATTTTTAATTTACGATTATTGAGATTGTGAAGATCCATCTACGTGGAATTACTCAACAAACTTATTTCCTTAGGTATATATTATTTAAAAAGTGGCTGAAAACTTGGATAGATACATTCTTCTTATTTTTAATGCTCTTTTAATACTCCGTAAACCTAGTGTTAAAATCGCCACTTTTCTCGGGATTGAGATTGTGAAGATCCATCTACGTGGAATTACTCAACAAACTTATTTCCTTAGGTATATATTATTTAAAAAAATGGCTGAAAACTTGGATGGACACATTCCTCTTATTTTTATAAAGTAATGTAAAATACTCAGTTTTAATGCTTCGTAAATGTAGTGTTAAGAAAATACAAAAACGCTTCATAACTGTTTTTTTTTCAAAACTAAACAGTTTTATGAATTATGTTAATAATCTATTTATTCGGGTCGATTAAATAGACGTTCGTTAGCTTTTTTGGTATTTAGGTAGTGGAATGCGCATTTTTGGTTAAATATTGAATAGACWTCGAGAGTTAAAAAATTCAATATTTTAATGTGATTAAGGAATATAATTTCTSTATTTACTTTTTCAAGGTGATATTTACTGSWYATTTAAATACRAAAGCTAATAGGGACAAGTGCCGTGTATCGAGACGTTACTGTAATTGTAGTTTAATTTCGTCTGGTCTGTTGACGTTTTCAAAAGCGTCGGAATTTTTCTGATCGTTTTATAATCGTAGCATTAGCGTCCGTTGAACAGCAGGAGCTGGATGGGACGCGTCGTACCGTATTTCTAAAACTCATCACAATTTTCGTTCTCTCCTTTTCTTTTTTACGTCTGGCAGCAGCCACGGGGTTTAAGCTCCAGAAAATCGTCGGTATAGTCGATTAAGCTTTCAGCCGGTGAGCAAGGGTTTTCGAAGGAAGGTTAAGCCGCCGCAACGGGAGTGGGGGATGAAAGGGTTGCGTAGCGCGGAAGCTCGCCATTATATTCACATTATAATCCCATCAGGGGACTCCTCTGCCTAACTGGACAGCTACGAATAATACGCCGTACACGCCTCTACCTTCGTCCATTCGACGTCTTCGACCGTCCTCAGCTTCTTTTATCCCGCTCCCTCGGCCTGTTCCCCACGATCTTTGTTATTAATTTCGAATTAGACAAAACTCGCTGATTTTCAAACGAACTCGCGAGAACTACGCTACGGAAATTGCTACGTGTCCTCGGTTCTCGCGTGTTGCCTATCTTGTTTTAATCTTCTGTGATTACAGGGTCAATTCCTATTCTTTTTAATATAATTAACATCATTATTAGGAGAAGTTTTTTGTTATCTTGCAGACGGTCCTAATAATGGAAGGAATCATTGTAGTTACCTCTTTTGTAATGGAAATGTATCTTGACAATTAAAATGTTGTACTATCTTGAAGTGCGTGTTCTCCCGTCCATTCCCAAGGTCATATGAAGTAACTTTTTCCTTTGCGAAATTGTTCTCCGCGGTTTCGTTAAAGAGTTATTAAGGAAAAACACGGACCAATCGGAGCGCGGCTACGACAGGCCCCGCTGAGCGCGCTGCTGGCATTGGCCGAGCCGGTATCGGTCCACCGTAAGCACGCTTTGATTGGTCCGTGTTTTTCGTCAATAATTCTTTAACAAAGCCGCGGAGAACATTTTCGCAAAGGAAAAAGTTACTTTGAATCGCCTCGGGAATCGTCCCTTTCAAGGAAATACACAGTAGATATAATTTTTCTGTTTCCTGTGGGAAATAACGAACGACAAAGAAAATCGAATCACTACAACCAGAAAATAAATCGCAGCGCAATGGGTTAATTAAATTTTCCTGTTCAGTCTTCCTCATCAATCTCTTTATAATCGATTACAAATTAGATGGATTTCTCGGTGACCTTCGTCCCCGCTTATGATTATGCCGAGTTTGTATTTCGATTCACAAGACAAGTCCACATTGCGTTCCTTGAAGATTATGACTTTAGAAAATAGGAGTGTCTAGGAACTCTGGCAAAGATTAATATCGGTGCGTCTAAACGGATAATTAGTATTAATTAGTCATCCTCCTACGTTCAAACCTACCATACGCTTCCCGATATGGACATACCGATGTTGTCACCGGGTTGTCTAGCATGGCTAACTAATTTGGTAACGATAAATTAATTCCTTCGGCGATTCAGTCGTTCCTTAAGAAGGGGACACGATCGTGGAAGACCAAAAGAAATAGCTGAGTCCGACATCTTCCTTCGCGTGCGAATAATCGGCAAAGAACGGAGATACATTTATGCGAAAATGATAGGCAACGTGTTTATTCTACTTTCAAAACTCTCCTAAAAAAATTCACCCTTCGCACTCGGAGCTATTCTCACTCCAAAAGGTAACATTTCTTCCGACCTAGAATACTTCCCTTCTATATATTTGTTTTCATGTTGTACACACGAAATGGTTAAATTTACTCGTACAATACTGAGATGTTTAGTAATCTATTAAATAGAAACTGAATATTAAATAGAAATTGACAGTCACCATTCGAGTGCTAAGGGTTGATATCGAGGAATAAAATATTGAGGATGCCTGAACGAATTTGTGACAAGTAAATTATAAATTATTACATAGTTAATTTATAAATAACAATAGCAACTATAAAGTATTATATTTTCTCATTTATTTAACCAGTTCAGCGCGTTAATAAATTGTTAATTTCTTATCAAATAAAAATGTAATTCTTTCTCATTTATCTTTGGCTTTTATGATAGCCGCATTTGGCCTGCGTTCGACGTGTATATTCGTCACTGCTTGATTTTAATTCCGCGCCGTGAGGGATTCTTAAAATTAAATTCCACAGTTAACTGGTTAAGAAGCAGCTCGAGCGTCCGGCGCTGGGGGAACTCGCGTAGAAAAAATGGTACATACGCTGTTCCGTGATAAATAAATAAATAGAGCGTAGAATCTCGAAGGGAATACCATTTCACCGATGGTGTCTGTAGACGGGAACACGAGAACGAGACACGGGCCGACTCGCGCCGGTGAAAACCACGAGGCGGACGTCGACGAGAACGACGATAACCTACTCTCCCGGCGGGGCTCGCGGTTGCAGCTGCCGGTTCGCAGAACGAGGAATCCCAGTTACGCGGTCTACGGAGGAAGAACGCCGCTGAGGCTGTGTAGAATGTAGAATGCTCTCGAGGAGAGATAGCAGCGTGCGCGCCGTGGTTTACTTCCGCTGGAGGCACGCGGTTCGTTCGAGCGTGAGCGAGCGAAAGAGCCAGCGAGCGAGCGAGCGAAAGAGCCAGCGAGCGAGCGAGCGAGCACGCAGAAAAAAGGCCAACCAAGACTAAGAAGAAGAAGAAGAAGAAGAAGAAGTAGCTAAAGGGAACAGAAAGAGCTGCCTTGCAAAACAGACAAATAGAAAATATACAGAGTAGCTATCGTTCGCGAGTACTCGAACGACTTGCGCTTTTAAGCTCCGGTACATTCATGAACAACTCCACCGACCACTATCGGTGAAAGTGTCAACCACTACAGCGATGAGAAAATTTGAAGCAATAAAACTGTTTGTTTGAAAACGTCGTTATCCGTGTAGTCATTAAGTCAGAGTGGATTTCAAGAAACATATGATTTCACATTTATTTTACACTCGTACATACATATTCTACATATTTTATTTCGCATTGATTTCACATCTAGTTTAGCTCTTAATATTGTGATTCCATTACATTTAATTTACCAGTTACAGTATTTTGTTCTTGACTCTATATACAATATTCTATATTCTATATATATAATCTAAATATAATATTTTCTGCAAAATTCTTTGATACGAGATATCAATAATAGTAAGGTCAAATAGTATACTACTAAACTGGAAATAACTAAACTAAAATACTAAACAGAACACTTTGAGAGAAGTACTTATTGTATCGATAGGTGCTCTGTCTAGGAGATTGTGAAAAGTTGTTGCAGACTGGAATTTGACACAATTGTCACCGTGCTGGGATTTATGGTCCAGCACTCGAAAGGTATCCCCGAGCTACACTCTGGTGATTAATATCAATTGGAGGCCTGTCGGAGCGCAATAAGACCAACCAGTCTAGAGAAAGTATTCAAAACACGTGTATGTAATTGCTACACGAATCTGACCATCACAATCTGCACGATCATCAAAATTCTCTGTTTTTCCGAGAGTTAACAGGTGTTCCGTTGACTACATGGCAACCGTAATCAGATCCATTCAAATCCGTACACAGTAATTTTCTTTCACATATTTCTCAATCTTCACCTTTGAGATCGACGTGAATCTCCTTCTTAGATTTACTATACACACTCAATCCTCTTGTAACGTGACTAACTCGTTCCGTGATGCATCAGTTTCTTTCGAGTGTTGTTTCAAGTTTCGAGCTTCGAAGACAAATCGGGGAAATGCGGACGTTCTGAGGATGTCTACACAGGACGTCCTCAGGACGTTCCACTTTGCAAATTGGGACCTTCCTACGACATTTATAGAACTTAACGAAGACATATAGGGGACATACGAACCTCATCGAGATGACCCTAGAAAGTACAGAGCGTCCGTGCCGGACGTATATAAAATGTCTTTGTGCTACTTGGGATTGGACGTATATAGGATGTCTTTGTGCTGTTTGGTATCGGACGTATATAAGACGTCTTTGTGCTATTCACACATCGTAACGGGGACGTATAGCGGGCATTTGAACCGTATCGGGATATCCCTAGAACGTGCAGAACATCAGTGCCGGAAGTACATAAGATGTCTTCGTGCTGTTTGGGATCGGAAGTACATAAGATGTCTACGTGCTGTTTGGGATCAGACGTACATAGGATGGCTTTGTGCTATTTGAGATTTACAGAGCGTAATGAGGACGTATAGAGGACATATGAACCTTATCGGGATATTCCGAGAACGTACGAAACATCCGCGCCGGACGTACATAAGATGTCTGTACTGTTTGGGATCGGACGTATATAGGATATCTCTGTGCTGTTTGGGGTTTAAAGAGCGTAACAGGGACGTATAGGGGACGCATGGACATCACCGGGATGTCTCCAGAACGTACGTGACATCCAGTACGGACGTACATAAGATGTCTTCGTGCTGTTGGGGATCCGACGTACATACGACGTTTTTGTGCTGTTTGGGATTTATAGAGCGTAACGGGGACGTACAGGGGACGCATGGATCTCACTGGGATGTCCCCAGAACGTACGAGACGTCCGGTACGGACGTGTACAAGACGTCTTCGTGGTATTTGCGGAAGACTTACCCTGCAAAATTGAAGGAGGCCGGGCGCGACAGGCTAGCGCCGTCATCAGAATTTTCCTATCCGCCGAAAGAACCCGCGTATCCGCAGCGTTGCAGTTGCAGGCAGCGGCGGCGACGGCAGCGGTGGTGCAGCTGCAAAAAGAGACGGAGCCGAACGGAAGACAAAGAGCGCGCGGCGCGGTGTGCTCGAGCAAGGATAGCGAAGCGAGAATGAAACGAATAAGGAGATAGAGCAAAGCTGCAGGAGGATGATTATGACGAAGGGAAAGCGGATGAAAGAGAAGGGAGCGGACAGAGAGTGTAAAAGGAGAAGGATGATGCAGACAACCCCTACTCGCTGCACCACCCCGCTCCGCGCCGCGTTCGCCACGATGTTCCCCGTTCTCTGTCGTTCGGCCAGGGTCCCCGGATCTCGCCGTCCTCGTCGGTTGTCCGTGTTGAGTCTGGCTCGACCGATGTGGTTCGTTCGTCTCTGTCGCACGGCCGGCCGGGCCGTGCGTCTTGTCTCCGTCGCCCTCGGCGGGGCTCTGTTCGGCCAATTCCTCGTATTATACCAGGTTGCGGCGTGGAATGCGGGCGTCCTTCGTTCGCTTCGAGCAGCGTCCAACCGATGAGCCCCGCTAGCGTTATCCTTCGCCCGGTCCTTCGCATGCGCTCCTCCTTAGGGCTCGGTAAAATTAACCTGGAATACTCGGGCCGAGACGGCCGGCTGGCTCTGGTGGCCCTCTCTCGCTCCTCCCTCCGTTCGCTCCGTTTGCTCCGCTCTGCTCTGCTCTGCTCCGCTCCGCTCCGGATGCCCGCTCGGATTCGTTAAAACTTGCTCTCTCGCTCGCTTGCTCGTTCGCGCGCCGGCTCGCTTGCTTGCTCGCTCGCTCGTTCTCGCGCGAGCCCGCGGTCTCCACCGACACGGCATGCCTTCCGTTTCTGGTCGGTGTGCGTGGCCGCGCGCAAACACACCGAGACCGAGAGCAAAGCCGAGGAGAGGAGAGCACCAACGATCGGCATACTTCGTGCGGGTTTCTTCGGCTTATTGACGATGAAATTAAGGCGATTTGTCGAAGTAGAGCGGTTTTATTGGGCCCCGCGCGCTCTTTCCAGATTGCCGAGAGAGAGAGAGACCGGCCGGGACGGGCCTGGCCGGGCCTGGCCCCCGAGCACCGACACGTTACTCTTCCCCCGCTGCTTGCCTCGGCACGATACGCGCCGCGCCGCGCCGGTTTTATCTTTCCCCGTCCGCGGGATCGGAAGAGGAAGGGGTTGCTGATTCGCTTGGCGCGATTACCGCCGCGCGATCATACGGAGGGCTGAAAAATTCGAACGTTCTTAAGGGATCTATGGATCGACGAAGTCTCCTCTCCGCCGCGGTAGCGATCTCTATCCTTTATCGTCCGAGAAACACGTACATCTATCTCGGTTAGGTAATACAAATTTTTTAAGAGTCCACTTTTACTTTCGAAAGAAAGAAACCAACACACATTGAGCCTGTGTACAAAGTGTCAAAAAATTATACATCACGGCCGCCATAGCGTGATTCTACACCTACGATTTGGTGGAAATTGACATAAAAAACTCCCCGCAAAATAGACCTTGACCTTGAAAATCAAGATAAAACAAAAATTGTTTGTTTAATCGCACAAATGTGCGAGCACAATGTGTTAAATAAATCATTGGGTTTGTGCACTCCGTCCCACTGATCTTGACGAGTATTAAAAAATTCGGTCGATGTCGGAGTGTTGTACGTACCAAGAAAATTGCGTTTTGCCAACGTTTGCCAATGGAAAACGTTGCTGTCTCCCGCGTTATTAAGGTTTCCAGGAAGTAGAATTAGCAGGCAATGATCGGACGAGTAGTATAAAATAGAATAGCTAGTTCCAGAGTCGCTTGTCCTCGCAAGAAAAATTGATTGAATAGCAGCACCGATTTACTCGAGCGCGAAGCCTCGCATGAAAATATTTTATTCGGTGTATTCTCGAAACGGTCGACTTCATTAATTTCTGTATAGATAATTTATGCTTTTGCAAATTGGCCCATAAATTCCACTAGACTGGCAGACACTTTTGCATTTAAAAGTAATACGAAATATAATATAACATCTTTTTAAGAGCCTGAATAAGTTCATAAATATAGCCATAAACTTTATATACGTTTCTATGAGCGGAATAAAGTTTTTATTGCAAGAAATAAAGCCGCATCTGCCGTTATATATCAGAATTTATTATCTATATAGAACGTGCCTGTATATTCATCAAACGTACATGGGAATCGAAGAGCAGAAGAATATATTGGAAAATATGTCTTAATATTGCATTAACACCATTATATCTCCATTCATAGGAAAAGTGACACAACTCAAAATATATTCGTGAAAAAACAATGATAATAATAAATACATAAATGGCGTGCTTTATAACTAGTGCACATGGCAGTTAACCCAGTATCTAAATAACAATAAATTATTTTACGTTTCTAAGTTTGTACAATTAAAAAATTGGCAATTTTAGGTAATTTTCGAAAAGCTCTCCCGTAAAATTTCCTTTCTCTTTTCACCTGTGTCATTTTTCAGGAGTACTTCACGAGTACAGAGCAAGCCATTCTCGTACAGGTACAAAAACTATACGGCCGATTAACGTCACACCGGTTTTCAAAGAGACATTGCGCGCGGACCCCGATTTTCGTGTACAATTGAACGAAACAAAACTAATGTAAGCGTAAAAAGAGAAACTGTTACCGGTGGTTCCAAAGTCTTCTTTCATCGACCTCCTCTTTCATTCCGTCGAATCATTCTCGCTTCAAAACAACCTCTACGGCATTTTTTTACGCGCGCCGCAGCTTGTACCGTGGCTCTATAGAAAAACCAGTTGTTTTCATGCCGGCGATTATTGCGGTGCAATTCAACGTTCCGGAAAGCAACATGCAAACCCCCTTGAGGACGTGTTTCGATTGATAGGCGAGCTGTCTTCGTGGCTGTCACGAAAATGATCATACATTGTACAGATTTACTGCGTGCACGCGTACATTTTGCTACGGAATAAAATCGGAACAATACATTCGAGAGTTCTGTTATCGGGGATAAGCAGGGGTCTCGTATAAGGAGGGCTCTTTTATTAGGTTACCTTACCCTACCGGACTCTCGACTCGTCCACGGACTTTCCACCGAGTCCTGGCGGGATGGCCTGTAATCTGACGATTGTTTATTTCTGTTCCAGGTGCACCTGTGCGAAGCCGGAGGCGGAGGATTCGGAGAACGGGAGAATCTAGGTAAGTCCTGCTCCCTAGACTCGATACCACTGAATCGAGGGTGCCATTCATCGCGGATATCATAATTCTCACGCACGCCATCGCTCTCGCAGATATCCGGACGCGTCGAGCACATTTCCATAAACAATCATCCGTTCGCTCTCTTTACGAAGAACGACATCCTTAACGACCTCCGCGAGGAAACAGTTGCGTAAAAGATCTTGGAATAATACCGTCCACTCCTTCGCCTGTACCGAATAATATACACCGGCAACCATTTCTGCGGTAGGCTTTAAATCAACCGAAGCATATTTTATCTACGAGCGGAAAGGAAATCTATTGCACGAAACGATCTTCGAACGTTCTGTTCGACTTGTTTCGCCGAGCGAGAACAAAAAGGCTGCGTTTTCGCAGGAGAGTTCGCAATAGAACAGGCAATTGCGCGTGTACCGATCGGCAGGAATTTCCATCGGAAATTCCTCGGGGATTAAACGATTGAAAAGCGTGCAGCCGTAATGGCGCTCGGCGATTTGTCTTTATTAAACGAACGGAACACCTGTCCTCCCGGGATCGGCGCGGAGCGTGTGCGTAAAACGTGGAATTACGTCAGGGCAGTTCCTCGGAGAATGAAGCGCGTTTATTTCCAAATGAACGGGTTTCAGCCTTATCGAGAATGTTGTGTCGGCCACGTGGAATCATTGAAACGCATGAATCACATCCTCTCGCGCGGATTCAGATCGGCGAGCGCCGCGCAACCGCGCGGCTCCTCCGCCGAGGGAAAATTGTCGACGAAGATGTTTCTTGCCTCGCGTGATCGTTCCGTACCGCTTGATCGATGGTATCCGTAATAATAACACCGGAGATAGACCGGCATCGATGTTAAACGCTCGGTTTCTCCTGGCTGACTATTACGTTTCTTCGTTTGCATATCGCGTAAAAGTTATACCTCGCAGAACCGGCAACCGGTTTCATTAATCCACGAAGCGTGCCAAACGCATTTTTATCCCTCGATTGTCTAAACGTTTGGTATTTCGATTCCCGAGATCATTTGAAGCAACTTTTCCCTTTGCGCAAATGCTCTGCGCGGCTTGGTTTAGGAGTTATTCACGGAAAACACGGGCCAATCAGAGCGACAGGTCCTGCTGAGCGTTGCGTTGTCATTGGCCGAGCCGGGACTCGTCCGCTTTAGCCTTGCTCTGATTGGCGCGTGTTCTTTTGTCGATAACTTCTCAATAAAGTCACGGAGGACATTTTCGCAAAGGAAAAAGTTGCCTGAAATGACCTCGTGAATTGGATTTTTGGGACATTCTGTATATTTACAATTAAAAAAAATTTGGTGCTTGGATTCCAAATGGGGATTATGTAACAATCCAAAGTGAAAAGTCTGAATTCGCCATGAGACACGAACGCGTAGGAAAAACCTTGAATCTGTTTATTGTCAAGCGTTCTCGTTAGCATCTCGCCGTAAGAGCGATTCTCCCACGATTATTTTTTAACGATTAATGAAGTCTCCCATAGAATAATAACGAAAGCAATCTTCGATTTAGTGGCACGTTGAAAAGACCGATAACAACCGGGGCTGGGAAAAATATAGTATTCTGTAACAACAATAATTAGCCGTGTAGTATAAAATTCCGCACAACTTCCGGAAACCGCGGTATCGCGGTTCCAAAGGTCCGTACAATCCCTTTCCCAGGTTGGCTCGAAGATAATTATTTTTTCATCACCTGGCAAGATGAACTCTACTCTCCTTTTACGGTCATTATCATTGATCGAATCGTGAGTCAAACGATAACCGCAAGCATTGTTCCACGCATCCGCATACATATTCATGAATGCCTCGCATAACAACGCACATTGTGTTGCAATTACGTTGCTACGATTTACTTTCGTACCCCGTTGTTAGGATAATATCCGCGTAACAACCGTGGCCATTAAGTGCTTGATAATCGCACGAAGACAGCGAGAAGTCGTTAACGTGTGTACGTTGGCTATTCGATGGTATCTAGGTCGGCTGTTTAATTAATTTGATGGATTCTCATAAAAGTGGCTCCTGAATTCGTCCATTATAGAGTATTTCATCGAACGTGGGTGCGCTCGAACTGTCTCTTAATTTTTTAACAAGTTCTGTTAATATTACTTTCAAGAAACAAGCATGCTGCGTAACAAGCATGGCGCAATATAATGTGATCTGAAACATTAAAGATAATGCGAATAAAAGATTTTAATCCATATAGTAGCGGGGTTCACGTCTGATCAATTGATTTTTACTAATGGACCATTGGTATTTTTCCGGAAAAAGTTTGCATATTTACTTAGGTGCACAAATACAATTTTGATAGTGAGAGTTGTACACTAGTTGTCGCCAGATTAAGACTTTTCTCCCACTCTGCTCTTCCCCTTCTACGACATTATTCCCCCACTTTCCGGCGGCGAGCATCCCCACGCTTCCGCCACAGACCGGTCACGTGACGTGATGCGCGCACCCGATTGGTGGAGCGTCCGCCCCTGCGCCGCACAGTGGGCAATTTGGACAAAATCGGATTCAAAATCAAGGAACTTTTGATAGGTATAAGGTAGAGCGATGAAATTTTTTTTAAATTGCAGCTCAAACTTTGTAGAATATGGAAAAATAGGAAGATTGTGGTACGAACGTTTTTTTAACCTTGAGAAAATTCGTTAAACGTGCAGAACTTCAAGAAAATTTTGGGTTTTCCAATACCACGCGCGGAAAAAAATTGTTTTTAACATGCTATACATCATTTGCCATAGATTTTTTCACGTTGATTTCAAATCTGGTGTCAAAATTTGTCTACGACCTCAGGATTTTGCACAAAATATATTTTTGTGACAAAAACTAATGAAATCATTTTTTCGTGGAAATAATTGTATGGTAATAATCTCCCTATTTTTCCGATGTTCTCCAAAGTTTCAGCTTTAATTTAAAAAAAAATTTCATCGCTCTATCTCATTTCTATCGAAAGTTCTGCGATTTTGAATCCGATTTCGTCCAAATTGCCCACTGTGCGCCGTGGCTGGCCCGGTAACGGCAAACAGAGGGTGTAACTTTGTCCCCTCGATTCGAATCAATTGCCCTGATTTGTCGAGACTGGTCGTTTGCCATCGATCGACCGATCGATCATAATAATTCGCGTCGGTATCGTTTCTCTGCGCTGGTAGTGAGGTAAACGGCACGAAGAAAAGTATCGTAATTACAGACGTTGAAATCGCCGGTAAGTAAAATGAACTTTCACGAAGCCGGACAGGTAAAGAATGTAAAACGGTCGGCAGATAAATCGCGTCGGTACGGATTCCTGAGTTAGAAAAGAGCGCGGCTATCCGAAGTCATCTGCTGCCGAACGAAAAATCGCCGGTCGGCGTAAATTGGCGAGGAATGGCATGCGTCTCTCGGTTCACTGCGTCCACTGGAAAACGGAACGGATCGGATCGGATCGGTTGTCCGGTGTGTGCGTGTGTGTGTACACGTGCGTGCGTGCGTTCGCGCGCACACCAATACTGTTTCGCTCACGGCAGCCCATCGTGATCGCGAGCGCCCGTGAATGAGCGAGTACGAAGTTTATTATAATGGCGTTATGCGCATTACACCGGCGTTGCTCGTTAGGCACGTATGCGCGGCATGAGGAAACGGAACGGAGGCCGCTCGCCGCAGGAACTATGTACCTTAGTATCGCGAGGTCGAAAAAACCACCCGGTGGCTATCTCCCGCGCTTACCCCATACCCACGGGGCATTTCCGTGGAACAAGCCGCACGGTCAACGGTCCCTGATATGGACAACACGACGAACATTTTACAGCGCACAGCGCTACCTTCGATTCGCAAACTTTCGGATCCGGAAGTCGAATTCTCGAGCTCCCCAGGCTTTAGAACCAAGTTTCTCTTCGAGGAATCGACGGGAGCACAGCTCCGCAAACTAAGGAACTATTAGGTGTAGAAATTAGCTCGATGCTCACGATCATTATTTTGTATCCACATTTTTAAACCGGAGAATCGAACAGTGGTATTTTGGTTGTCTGTAAAGAATTAGTAAATCCGCGAATAGGCGACTACGAATTCGTATTTCTGTATCTAATAGATACAGCGAGCGAAAACGGGACAGAAATAAAATAAAAAATGAACGCGCAATAAAGAAAATTTTTTAATTCGGACATTTTTCCGGGCGCCAGTAGATTGCTGAGATCCTTCCGATTGGAATGAGTCCAAACACGCCGTAAATCGGTCTGCTTTCACAGACTTCATATATCGCAATAATGCGTGCGCCTTCAATTATGTCGTTTACCTCTGGCTATAAAGCTAGTCCGATTTACGTCGTGTTTGGACTCGTTTTAATCGGAGCAACACCAACAATCCACTGCTACCCGATTCGAAGAGGTCAGACAAAAAAGGGTTGAACTCGACATTGTTTTTTACGCATTTATAACAAAAGTGGGGCCGATCGAAATCTAGAACGACAGAAAGATTAGAAGAATTTAAGAACGGTGACATTTCAAATTTCTGAAATGATTGAGAGGTGAAAATTCAATGGGGTTCCTGCGTTTTGCGGTTGATCAAGAAAATTAATATTTTGCAGGAAGCCGCGCAGCCTGGCGATAACGCGCGCGCGCGATATGTTTCATTCATCGTCGTTGGCACATCTCGTCGGAGGTGCACGCCGAAGGTCAAAGACCCGGGTGGCTTTCAGAACCCCCTCGAGTTGGAAAAGCTGTTCGTAAGAGAACCCGCGGAATGAATTGATTTAATTAAATTCGGACGCGACGGAGGCGATGCTGGCGTTCGCTGTGAATTCGCGCGCGATCCGTCATTCGCGCATTCCGTATTCCATGTAAATGTAGTGCTCGCCGAAGGGGGAGAGAGACTCGTTCCGTCCCGCGGAATGCGCGGCATTATAATGAGAGTGCGGGTCGGCGCGATGCAACTCGCTACGACTCGATTATTTCATTTAATTACAGGGAACAGTAGGCAAGAAGTCACATCCGCGGTGATACACGGTTCCCGGCTCTGTTCCCTGGAGAAAAATATCGCAGCCATTGTTTCTGGCTGGCTACACGCTACTTGTTTCTCCTTCTCCGCCGTTTCCATTATTTCTCGAAATTGCGCCGGAAAGAAAATTACCAGAGATTTGGTAATGCTCCGGGCTACTAATTGCTAGGGGTGCGCGACCACCCGAAATATCGGGTCGGGTCGGGAACACGAAATTTTTTCGGTTTCGGAACCGGTAAAAAGTCGGGATTCTCGCATTTATCGGAATTCCCTAGAGGGTTAATCGAAGTTTTCGGGAAACCCCATTCTTTCGGGAATCTCGACATTATCGGGAACCCGACCCGAACCGATTTCTTCCCGACCCCTACTAATTACCCTTTTGGAGGATCTTCCACCGAAATCCGGAGATCGTTGGGTCGAGTAAGATCTCAGATCCGGCGTGCAAACTTAAAGAAACACTGAAGTTAAAAAATTGCCCAAACTGTTGTAACTTCGCGAAAAAATCTCGCTTGAACCTTCCAGTTTCGAAATACGCTGCTCCGTTTTTCTTTTCGGCAAATGTTCTCTCCACTATATAACGGGTGAGAACATGCTTTATCCTACCGAAAATTTTGCAAACTCAGTCGTACGTACGTTGATAAATTGTTTTCGTGAATGAAACCAACATAGATTTGAAAATCGAAGTCCCACCTTTAAAACGATCCTTGGATGGTTGCTGCACGAGTTTTTGTTTTTCGTTCAAAACGCATTCAGCACGAACGACATGTTTTCGTAGCTAACCAAAGTATACTCCGTCGTATACTTTATTAGATATCGTTAGCAAATATCCTTCAACCGTATGCTATTATGCTAGTTGAATTTCCTGTTTCGCAAGCAATAAACCGCATTTTCGGGATTTGACTGCATTCCGCGGCGAGCCGGGTGACGTAACATTTTCTTATTCCATCGCGAGCAGTTTTATTAGCGGAACATGGCCGACGTGCTCGACTAATTCGTCAACATTGCGCGCAACACAGAAACGATCTGAAATTTAAATAAACGCGGCGGCATAATAGCGCGGCGAACGCTCGCGTAATTTCTGTATACCGATTCCCGGTAGCGTTTCCCGACTCCCGTTGTTCCGATTTTAATCTATTCCGGAGTAGTCCATTACCGGCGAGGCTCGCTCGAATCGACGGGGCAAAGAACCGCCGGAAAAATGGGACGGACTCTTTACGAGTTCAATTAGCGGAAATTTCGAAGTTTACGGTGGAAAATACCGGTTGTTCTCCGATCCAGCCGCGCGACCGTAAACCGCCGCACAGTGGGTAATTTCGACAAAATCGGATTCAAAATCATGGAACTTTCGATTGGAATGAGGTAGAGCGACGAAATATTTTTTAAATTAAAGCTGAAACTTTGTAGAATATGGGAAAAATAAGAAGATTGTGGTACGAACGTTATTTAACCTTGAGAAAATTCGTTAAACGTGCAGAAATTCGAAATT